>JAPDKU010000043.1:0-230936 GCA_027569715.1 Hamigera avellanea | reverse complement strand
CCCCCCCCCCCCCCCCCCCCCCCCCCCCCCCCCCCCCCCCCCCCCCCCCCCCCCCCCCCCCCCCCCCCCCCCCCCCCCCCCCCCCCCCCCCCACCCCCCCCCCCCCCCCCCCCCCCCCCCCCCCCCCGCCCCCCCCCCCCCCCCCCCCCCCCCCCCCCCCCCCCCCCCGCCACCCGGGTGCTTTTTTTTTTTTTTTTTTTTTTTTTTTTCGTGTATACTTCCGCATGGGAACTGTATCTATTATAATTAATCTGCTCAATCGGCATTGGTCTGCACGACGCTGGCATTCTCTTCATGTCCATCTGATTGACTACGAGTACAGACTATCTAGCTGACAGAATATTACGAATTGGGCATGCACACTACTGTGTTGTTTCCTAGTGTATGCTTGAGTTTGATGCGAGTTGAACCGGAATAAAGGCATAATTGTATAACAACAACAACCGGGAAAATAAGGAATAAAAGAAGTGCATTTGATATCGTCACGATTTACCGCTTCTTAATGCTCACGTCAATGCTACCGACAAACCATGCGGTGACGAAAACCGCCAACAAGCCAGCGGTAATGGTGACGGGTTTGCGAAGTGCATCCCAAAGGGAGTAGTCGTAGGCGACCTGTTCAAGGGCATTAGCGTCAACTTATTGCGTTCCGGGGCTGCCGGGCCCAAACTTACCACCAACTGCGAATCCCTAGCCTCATCGGAGAGATTCTCGACGGTCAGAGTCAAAGCTGTGCGGCCAAGGGTATCCATGAAGCTCTTGTGGCCGGTGATGTGGGAGTGGATCTGGCTTGGGCCAGGGAGGCCGTTGCTGGAAGGACCCTCGAGGGTCTCGTAACGGACGTTCCTAGCTCCCTCGGGGAGAATAACACGGACGACGACTTTCTCGTACTGGACACCCTCGGGAACCTTCGGTCCCTCGAGGAAAGGCACCTTCAGGACGTAGCAATCGGCGCCAGTTGCGGCACGACGCAGGAACGAGGACAGATCGTTGTTCCAGCCGACGCGGAAGCTGTAGTTCCAGCCACCGAAGATGGGGTAGCGAGGACGAAGCTCCAGATGGGCTTCACGCTTCGGGGCACCGGGACGGTAGCGGCTGGTGGAGACGTTGCCGATGTCGTCGATGAAGTAGGGGTCCACGGAGCCAGGCTTGAGTGGATACTTCAGCTCGCGGAGAGCAGACGTAGGCAGACCCTGGTACGTTTGCAGCGTCCACTCGACGCGTGAGAACTGGTTGATGAGCTTGGAGCCATTGTTGCGCAGCCAGTATCGCTCTTCCGTTGCGAGGTTACCACCCCAGTGGGACACTTCCAAATCACGTTCCAGAAGGTGAGCCGTGATGACTGGCTTGGTGAATTCGTAGCGAACAGTGATAGGGTATTCTGTTCCTGGAAGGACCTTGGTGGTATCGTAGGGACCGTACGTGTAAACTGAGCCCTGGCGCTCGGGATCGGATCCAGAACCAGACTTGATTCCTGAAGTGGTAGTGTAGTCGGGAACATTGGTGCTTGGAAACTTCAGCTTGGTCTTTTGGTTGGCAGTAGGGTAGGCAGAGAGTGCATAGGCGGAGAAGGTGTATGTAAGATACTGCTTCTCATTCTGGTTGATGGCTGCAGGAAGCGGGCTGAGGGAGTTGAGGAGAGAGTATGAGATTCCAAGAGTGATCTGCGACGATGGGGCCAAAGGCTCCGGGAATCGAACGACAAAGTAGTTGGTACCACTATATGACACAGAAGATTACAATGTCAGCTTGATTTTATCGAATGACGAGATGCAAGCAGCTCTTCTGCTGGATCCAGCAACTGGCGTTGCACGCGCACGTCGACATCTCATCCAAAGCCATTGACAGCCGAGGAGCAAGCCTACCTCGATAAATCGACATCTGTAGCTTCAACAGTGAACCTGCCCTTCTCTGGCGCCTTCTTGTCCCTGACTTCGAGCCCGCCGACTCTTTCAAACACGTCCGACGGGAACGGGATGTAGTACTCGCTCTGCGGCTTCTTGTCCACGTTCTCGACAACAACATTGACGGTTTCCCGAACATATCCCTTCTCCAGATTGGTGTTCCGGAGCAAATTTACGTTCTTAAACACTTGCGGGGGTTTGAAGTTCTCGGGCAATGGCACACGTGTGGACGACAGCGTCGAATCGTTGGAGTCGGCGCATACTAAGCTGCTGGGCAATAGTAAGCCGCAGAGCACTGTTGCTGCGGCGAAAAGCCTCATTGTGACGGAGGGCGGTCTCGTAGCAGACCGCGCCGTAGGACACAATATCTCAGCAGGAGAAAAGAAGAGAAAAGAAAATGTGGGATTGAAAAGGAGTTAGTTTTCTCCAGGGATTGCATACGCAATAGCTGGGATGATGCTGAGGTGTCCGGATGCTTTCAATACAATACGGCGACCTTAGCGGCCACTTGACGCGCTCCGTCATCTTATCGCTGATAATCAATCCATCCATTGTCTCGACTGTCAATCAACGTCTTCCCCTCTTCTTCTCTTGGCTTTCTTTGTCTTCTACCTCTATGTCCGCCATTGTTCGATCGACTCCCTAACTGCTGTTTTCTTCGATTCGTTCGCCCACAATGCTCGCTTCGCGAGCTGCTGCCCGGCTCTGCAACAGATCAGCCAGGTGGACAGCTATCAAAGTCCCCCGGCCGACTCGAAGCTATCATGACCTTGCACAGAACAAGTTTCTGAAAGTTTCCGAAGAGGTTCGGGATGCAGTAGCCACAGGAAAGCCCGTAGTGGCCTTGGAAACAACCATCTATACTCACGGTATGTCCCCTAGATCCAGGTGTTCCTACATGCTTTTCTTTGTTCGGCTCATCAAATTGGCAGGTTTCCCGTATCCTGAGAACGTTGCTTTGGCATCGCTGTTGGAGTCTGTCGTTCGAGTCAATGGCGGAGTTCCTGCGACGATAGGAATCGTCAATGGCGTAGCACGGGTTGGCTTAAGCGCGGATGAACTCATCGAGCTAGCTTCGACTGCAGAGAAGAAAAGTGCACTGAAAGTTTCCCGGAGAGACCTGGGCTACATCTGCGGCCTGGTAACTTGAATCTTCTCTCGCAAGTGTACTTCTGAACGTTACTAATTCCTCGTCAGGGAATGGCTGGTAAACCACTCCACGGCGGTACGACCATTTCGGGAACTATGGTGCTTGCCCACCTAGCTGGCATCAAGATTTTCGGAACTGGTGGACTAGGTGCGTTGTAAATGCACAATATTGCCATCTGAATTATCTGACTTGCTTTACTTAGGCGGCGTTCATCGTGGCGGAGAAAATTCCATGGATATTTCAGGTATGAATCTCGACAGAGTACAATTTTAATCGCTGCTAACTCCGCCAACTAGCTGATCTCACCGAACTGGGACGCACTCCGGTTACGGTCATCAGCTCCGGATGCAAAAGCTTTCTTGACCTTCCTAGGACTCTTGAATACCTTGAAACAGAAGGTGTCTGTGTGGGAACTTTTGCAGATGGCCGTGAAGGCCCTGTGGACTTCCCAGCCTTCTTCACCAGGGAGAGTGGGATTAGAAGTCCCAAAGTTATTCAGGACGAAGCAGAAGCGGCAGCCATCGTCTGTAAGTCACCAGAAAGTTTCTCCTACCCCTATACCTAACATATTAACCAACACGCCGCTGCTAGACGCCCAATCCAAGCTTCCAGTGTCGTCTGGTATCCATTTTGCCAATCCCGTGCCACTGGAACATTCGATTGCCAAGGCTGATATGGATAAGATTATTGAAGAGGCCGTCCGTCTTGCTGATGTTGAGGGCTATCGTGGAAGCGATAACACCCCCTTTGTGTTGGCCAAGATCAAGGAATTGAGTGGTGGAAGAAGTGTAGCCGCCAATCAAGCTCTGGTGGAAAACAATGTGAAGCGCGCCACGAAAGTGGCCGTGGAGCTTGCTAGACTGGAGAAGTCTGGCGGGCAATTTGCTGATCGGTGAGTTCAGATCCTCATAAGAGTATGCTCGGGCTTCCACTGATTTCGGAGATCCTCTTCCATTTAGACACATGCCAGCGATGTCCGTCACCGCTTCTAACACTAGGGCGCACCAATCTACTTCACAAGCTGCGGAACATCCCGAGGCAGAAACAAGCAGTCCTTCTAATGAGCAAGTAGATGTACTGGTTGCTGGGTCTCTTGCCATTGACCTCTCTTGTGATTATGCTCCCCTTCTCGGTGTCAAGGCCAAGGTGACCCCTGTCCCGAAAACCTCTAATCCAGCCATTATCGGGCAGAGCCTGGGTGGCGTGGGCCATAATGTCGCCATCGCCATGAGTTATGTTGGTAGCTCCGTTCTGTTCTGTAGCGTCGTCGCGGATGATTTGAGCGGCCGCGCCGCCCTCTCGACGCTCCAGAAGGAGAAGCTCACCACGGCAGGTATCCAGGTTCTTCCCGAATCGTCGGGATCACGGACAGCGCAGTACATCGCGGTGAATGACGCAAAGAAAGACCTTGTCATCGCGATGGCAGATATGAGCATCATGGAACTTCCGGAGCACAAACTTGATTTCGACGGCTTTTGGGAACCCCTGATCCAACGCACCAAGCCTCGATGGATTGTAGTCGATGCAAACTGGAGCCCAGCGGTTCTGTCGAAATGGATGTCTCTCGCAAAGAAGCATGGCACTCGGGTTGCCTTTGAACCGGTGTCTACTGCAAAGTCAACCAGGCTGTTCATCAAGGGTTCCGAAGCGAGTGCGGCCATTGAGCCGTCAAACTCCGTTCCCGATCACACCCTCAACCTTGCAGCTCCGAACAAAATGGAACTAACAGCTATGTACATGACAGCCCGTGAAAATGGACTTTTGGACTCTGAGGGCTGGTGGCGCATCATCGATAGAATGGGCATGTCTTCTTCGGGATCGAGAGAGCGGCTCGTCGCAATGACCAAGGCTAGGCTTGTTGACGAAGGCATACCCCAGCAAAGCATCCAACTCCTTCCTTTCATTCCGTGCATCATCACCAAACTTGGGGCCGAAGGGGTTCTCCTTACACAGCTGCTCCGTCCTGGCGACCCTCGTTTGACTTCACCCGAATCCGCACCTTACATTCTGTCCCGTGCCTCCAGTGCCGACGAGCTGATCGGCGGTGTGTATATGCGACTGTTCCCACCTGCTGAGCTTCTCTCGGAACCAGATGTTGTCAGTGTGAATGGAGCTGGCGATACATTACTTGGTGTTGTCGTGGCCGGATTGGCGATGGAGGGGAAGACTGCCAAACGTGTTGAAGATTTCATTCCCCTTGCACAGGAAGCGAGCATCAAAACATTGAAAAGCGCTGGCGGTGTTAGCAGTGACATTCTGAGCTTGCGGGCATCATTGGCAGGCTTATGTTAGATGAGATCTCTATATAGAGAAGACATTCGCCAACATGAGGGAAAAAGCGTTGCCACTCCAGTACTTTGGAGGATTCTGGAGATTCAACGTGCACGAGGTTCTCTACTCCGAGCCATTGGTCCTTTCCAGGCATTGTATGAACAGCGCACAAGATACATCTGACTGAGGTCTTGCTCCATTCAGATGAACGACTCTCCTGCTCCAGGTATATTGGTGGTCAGAAGGAGATATATCTCTGCCCCATATGAACCGATACCTAATATATAAGGTGATCGTCCACAGTGCAGGTTAGATTCTTACATCTTCGATATAATACACTGTTTCGTTTTAGCGAGTGAGAGGAAGAAACAATTGGAAGGGAAGAAGAAGCCTTGTAGATCCGGGTAAGCGGCGGATAAGATTTAAAGCCAACCCGACCTTGGAAGTGGCTACCAGACGGGGACTAGACTGACCAACGGGTAGTAGTTGCCCAAATAACAGCCGAATGACGACCTTTCGCCATCGAGCTTCGGAGTCAGTGATTAGTACCTACTCCGTATTACATACCCATTCCCCATACAAGTGGAGCCCCGGAGGAGGCTAAGCTAATTATTAAGAATTTAAGATTCATCGTGCTTGCCTTGAAGAATCAATTCTCCCATCCTTTGTCGGTGCTCCTATAGATGTTTGTCTGGGAGGATTATCATTGAGGCTTCAGTTCAGTCGGGGAGAGAAAATAATCCACAAATTACCAACAACCCGGACGAATTGTCGCCCACTGGATGGTCCGATTCGTATCCGACTAATCGGAGTTTCTCCTCCAACCAGCATCCATCAAAGTCAAAAATCGGCCATGCCCGCAGAACCGGGGACGGAATTCCCCCGCGCAGAAAGCGAGAGCATGATGGATTCCGACAGGCGTTCTGTGAGCCAGGATAGGAGCGATGAAGATATCGAACGTGTGAAGACGGAAGAGGTGGAGGGCACTTATGAGCCCATCAATTGTTCGAGTACGAACGGCGACAACCGAGATGGGCGGATGCGCAAAGTTCATTCGGGAACGTCCAAGTCTCTCGAGCGCAGCTGGTCTCTGAGTGACGGGTACAGTTGTCAAGCTCGAGATGAGGAAGAGCGCAAACAAAGGATGGACGAGGAAGCTGCCGGTCTTCCTGACGATGACCAACATCGCTTCGCCGTTGGTTGGGATGAGAATGACCCGATGAACCCTCGAAACATGAGCTTGGCACGGCGTTGGTTGATCGTGATCATCGTTTCCTTGGGATCCCTTTGTGTGTAAGTGACTGATCATCTATCTTAAAAAGAGGTTGGGTCACTTGCTGACGAAGTACTCCCAGTACTTGTACCTCATCCATGTATACAACGACCTATGATCAATTGACCCGAGAATTTGGCTGTTCGAGATTGGTTGCAACGCTGGGTCTGTCATTTTTCATTTGGGGTCTCGGTAAGTTCTGCCTGGTCGTCACTGCATTGCATATCAATTTTGGGGCACATTTATTCCGACTGACCATGATTTATGATAGGAATCGGACCGCTGTTCCTTGGGCCCTTGTCTGAGGTTTGACCCCTTTTGCCCTTGAATGAGACACCAACTTATCATCTCCAGTTCTATGGCCGGAGGATTATATATATCGCCTCGTTCTCATTGTTTCTGATATGGCTGATTCCATGTGCCGTGGCAAAGAACATTGAGACAATGATCGTATGCCGCTTCTTCAATGGCCTGGCAGGAAGCGCATTTCTCAGCGTGGCTGGCGGTACAGTTGGAGATCTTTTTGCTCGCCATGAACTGGCAGCCCCGATGATGGTTTATACAGCAAGTCCTTTTGTAGGACCAGAGGTCGGCCCTCTGTAAGTTATCACGGTTCGATTGCGCTTCCGAAGCTGACTGATTTATTTTCAAAGAGTTGGAGGTTTCATCAATGAATTTACAACATGGTTTGTCTTCTAAACAGACTTTCGATATCCATGGAAAAGAGGAAGTCCGGCTAACTTTGTCAGGCGCTGGTCATTCTATGTACTTTTGATTTGGACTGGAGCACTGTTAGTGTCGATCATCCTACTTGTCCCAGAGACGTATCACCCAGTGTATGCAAGCTTCACTGCTTTTTCGCTCAATGCTTCGTACCTTGGACTGACCGACTTGCCCTAGACTCTTGAGACACAAGGCTCAGCAAATGCGCAAGGAA
The DNA here is from genome assembly GCA_027569715.1 of Hamigera avellanea. NCBI lineage: Eukaryota > Fungi > Ascomycota > Eurotiomycetes > Eurotiales > Aspergillaceae > Hamigera > Hamigera avellanea. The sequence continues at coordinate 223,401 of JAPDKU010000043.1, read as the reverse complement.
AGTGGTGATGAACGGTGGAAAGCTCCCATTGAGAAGATGGATCGTTCTGTGGCTCAGACGGTTCTACGATCGACATACCGACCAATGTTGCTGCTGACGTTGGAGCCAATGTGTTTGAATCTGTGCATATTCTCGGCCATTCTGCTCGGCATTCTTTACCTCTTCTTCGGTGCTTTCCAACTGGTCTTCTCCAACGTGTATGGCTTCTCCCTGTGGCAGCGCGGCCTCTGTTTCCTAGGCCTTTTTGTGGGCATGGTAATCGCCATCTTGACCGACCCATTCTGGCGCCGGAATTACGCTCGCCTGGAGAAGAAGCATGAGGCCGCCGTTGGCAAGACTGGTGACTTCCAGCCAGAGTGGCGACTGCCTCCGGGTACGCATCCTTGCTCTCCAATGCCATTCAGTCGTATTTGACCACGTACGTCTGCTAATCCTGGTTCTTGTACAGCGATTGCGGGCGCACCCGCTGTAACCGCAGGGCTGTTTATTTTTGCCTGGACCATTTACCCACACGTCCACTGGATTGCACCTATCATCGGTAGTGCGCTTTTTGGAGCTGGGTAAGCCTACAGAACCTGTGTTGCCTTTGGATTGGCCTTCCAAGACCCGTCATTCAATGCTTTATGGTCACTACCCATTCTACGAAACTGCCTGAAGCTGACGGTTGGCGTTACACGCGCTCCACACAACTAGGACCATCCTTGTTTACTCGGGCATCTTCACATTTTTGGTTGATGCATATCCGACGTATGCCGCGAGCGCTTTGGCAGCTAACAGTTTTGCGCGGTCGAGTTTTGGAGGGATTTTCCCGCTGTTCGGCATCCAGAGTAAGTGCCCCATGTTCTTCTGCTCATAGGTAGCAGCTCTATTTAGAGGCCCGAACATCCGTCATGGTCCTCCTGTACCTCAGAATGGGCGACAAGCTTCCACTGTGCTATGCTGCTATGCAATGCCATAGGGCTTGCGTGGGATATTGTCCTACTCGTTGAATCATCGACTCTCGAGACACTCTTGCACCCTGCTTCTTTTGCTTCTTCCCGTGTCTCGATGACCACCAATTGCTAATCATCTGAGATGCAGTGTACAACCGACTGGGATACCAGTGGGCAACTTCGCTCCTGGCCTTTCTCACACTCCTCATGCTTCCGTTCCCGTAAGTCATGGTCCTCGACAGCCTGCCGCTCAATTGTTCAATGCCTTCCATGCTATTTCGCTTGAGATTGTCCCTCGCATAACGCAACTGTCCGAGCGTCGCCCACCCCATGAGTTACTACGAGCCTTCGCTCTGCGTACTCTTCGATGACATCCGAAAAGACGTTGCACATTGCAACTGCATCTTGCACACCCAAAACAGAGTTTTCTTATACATGAAGAGCTGCTTTCTCCCTTGCATGACAAGCTGCAACTCAATGTCTGATCCCCCAGACGTTGAAAGCTTCAATGCTTCCTTGTTCCTTGTTTGCATGAAATTTTTGTCGCGAAGCCCAGTCGATCTGCCATTGTGCTTTGCACCTTTCCTGGACTTCTCCATCATAACTATGTCCAACGTTCTCGATTGGTGTCGCGAGCTAACCTTTCTTTTTTTGTTTTCCGGCAGGTACATCTTTTTCCGCTACGGAAGTCGGATTCGGAAGAAGAGCCGATTCGCGAGCTCGGTGACTCCATAGAGCTACCTTCCGATTCGGCGTGCAGCGCGTAACCATCTGCAAATATTCTCTTTCTCGAGCGATCTGAGCATTTCTAGAAACCTTGTGTTACTGGGAGTTTTCGTGCAACAAAAGGGAGGTGAAAAAGTGATTTTGCGGCACATTTGCCTGTATATAGGACTCGTTTGATGTGTATAATTTGTTGATTCAGGAAAGTATGTCAATGGCTTAATGTACTGTACATAGGTGGAAATATAATAAGGTGTGCTGCTTGGGCAAGTCTAGTTCTGAAAAAAAAAATTCCATAACTCGAGAGGATGATACTCCTTCATCTCCAATCTTCAATCCATGTCGCTTACTGTCTGGCGGTGAATCAATCAGGAAAGATGGAAGAATTACACAGGACATGGATCATAGCTCCATTGCAGTCGCACAGTGCGTCGAATGGGCAGATACTTGACCAAGTTGACTTCCTACCGGACGCGCTGCTTATCGGCGTCACACAAGTTCCAACATCTGCGACCATGAGAGCTACCTATGTACAGCAAGCATTGAAGCACATTGGGCTGAACCTTACATACATAACGCGTGTAGGTCAAAGAGCTTTGACGTGAGTCGGGTTGGAATCATGTAACTGCGCAGACTGTACGGGATTTTAAACCACCGGGGTTGTCATTATCAGACTTTGACGAGTACTACTTAGTACTTACTACAGTACGATATATCAAACATCCGGATATGCCGCGGACATGGATAGGGTTATTGGGCAGCCGGCCCGATTTCAAAGTCGACCCCGAAGGCAAGAGAAGAAGATAAAAAGAAAAAAAAAAAGAAAGAAAAAAAACCTCGAGATCTGATCATGTGGCTTTAGTGTTTTCCCTCGTTTACCTATGAGAATATACACTCCCCCGAATGGAGTATGTCGTGGGCTTTTTTCCTTTCGAGTATTGCTCATACAGTAAGCAAATGCAAGTGATTATTTAGTGAAGTGAGTGATTATTGTCGCAGACGGGCCTGTTGACGCCCAGGATGTAACCGAGGCATTTTCCCCAACACGAGAAATGAGAATGAGCGAGCCTCGTCCCTCGGGATCGAACGGAAGCCCTGGAGGGATGCCTGAACGTCCCGAAGGATTGTCATTTGTGAGATTGAGGGCTTGTAATTAATTTGTGATTGTACGTAGGTAGCTGCCTACTCCGTACTGTGTTTCGGAAGGTGGATGGTTCTTGCTCGGAAGAGGGACTGCTGCAATAGTAATCAGTAGCTTAAACGTTCTTCCAGAGTAAACCTGTTCGTCTTTCTTCTCGGCTACCAGGATTACAGGAAGAATGCCGTGTGCCATGACGGCGTTTGACAGCGGTACCTTGCGGTCTTTTCCCGCTGCCGATTATTCTTTTCTTTTGATTAATATTATGATATTATTGCGCACGTGGGAGATCCTCATTAGAAGTGGGGGCTGTGTAATGTATCGTATCTGTCAGGTATCACATTTAACTTCCAGTTGCAGCTGGTCGAAAAAGTCAGCTTCAGATCAAGGAAGATCGTCGATTTGCACGATGAGATCATTCGAGGATATGTAAGGAGGTTCAACTGTCGAGTATCGAGATTGAAACGATGTAAATAAACCAGGCATCGAAACGTCGACAGGAAGTAAATGCGATACAGATACACTCTGACCCCAGGACTCCAGGAGTGGATTGTGTAGCGTCTTTTTTTTCCTCCCCTTGTAAACGATTCAAACTCAAATCAGCCCTTTGGGCAGGATCCAATTTGCTTTCTGCGTGTGATATGATTGCGCCTCCATCTTCACTTGTGGCTGAGACGGGAGAGAAACGGTTCTCGCGTGGCCTTGGTCGATTCACCTTGATTATTCGATATTAAGCGATCGAATCCAGGAGAACCAAACCACTCTTGAGAAAAGCAGAGGTAGTCGGTATGTATGTACTTGGTCAATGGGTATCCATCATCGAGAGAAGTTTTGAAGAGGAAAAAGAATACGAGTTGATGCTTGTTCGGTCGGTGTCTGTCTCTCACGCGACTGCCTTTTACTTTTCTGCCCTCGTGGCTGTCACGGGGAAGGCCTTTTCATTTTCATTTTCTCTCCGCCCGTGAATCAAGCGCTGCTGATTATTCACACCTCCAATTCCCTTTCTCTCTCTTTCTCAACCCCCTCTTCCTCTCTTCCTATCTCCCCGCATCCTTGTATCCGGTTCCTCTTGATCCTCCCCTCTCCTCTCCCCCCGTCATTTTCCTTTTATGATCTAATTTCCCCGCATTCTTCCCTCCCGTCACGGTCGCATACCTGCCCTTGATCTCGGTCGCATCATCCGAACGCACCTTTTGACCTCGCTTTTCCCCGCAGTTCCGGCACGCCTTTCGCTCCACTCAGCCTTCAGCCGCGCGTCGCAGCGATTTCTGCGGCGGAATTGAAACTTCTCGACCTCCAGCTCGAACTCTATACCAGCTTGCGATCAAATATTCGGGAATCTGAATATTCTCGAATGCCTGTTCGAACTATACCGCCATTGTTCTCTGTCCTCCCCACTGCCGAATTCGCCGCTCGTCCGTCCTCCGCATCGATTCGGATCGCAACCTCATTCTCACAATTTGAAGGCCCCTCGCAAGACATTAGGGGTATCGTTTGACAAGCTGGCGGTGTTTCTGTCTGTTTGCACTCGCATTGCGACAGATTTCCTCCTACACTAGACACTGGGAATCGCTCGGGGTGGGCCGCCAATCTGGATCCGATCCAGCGCGTCGATTTACAGCGCAACGAGGCAGTTGCTTAGAAGTGGTGGCAAGGTGCAGCTGCGGTTCCCCGTCTACACTCACTACCTCCTTCACCGCGTGATTCACCAGCCAGGCCCCATCCACACACAGCTCCTACCGGGACGAGCTCGCCGAAATGAATGTAGAAACCAAAGATAGCTCGGTAGCCCCATCCGGAGACCGCAGTGGCGGAGATCAGGACTCCGGAGACATGGCCGATCATCCAGGACCGTCCGAGTCGAAGAGCAAGGCTAACGGCGATACAAACGGGGTCTCGGAAAATGGCTCAAAGGCGAACAATGCAAAAGACCCGTCGCGGCCACGAAGGAAGAAAGCCAGAAGAGCTTGCTTCGCTTGTCAGCGGGCTCATTTGACCTGCGGTATGCTGGAACTAACCTGCCCGTTTGATTTCTTGACTGTCTTTGCGCATGTGCTATTTCACTGTATTCCAGCGCTTTGCTCGCTATGCGCCATGCGTCGCGGACTTCTCCCCATGTCCTGACGCGATCGTTCGAGTGTGTGGACGAAGTCATGGAGCTGATAGACTGTTCATAGGTGATGAGAGACCGTGTCAACGATGCATCAAGCGCGGACTTCAAGACGCTTGCCACGATGGTGTCCGCAAAAAGGCGAAGTACCTTCATGACGCGCCCGACGGAGCTTTGATGCCAGGTATCGCAGGCAATTTCTACAACAATACCAACAACAACAACAACAACAATAACAATAACAACGCCATGCGGAATAGCCTGCCTCTTTCCAGAAACGGAGCGAACGCGGTTAATGCAACTACTCAGCAAAGCCCCGGAAACAACTTTTATACCACTCCGCAATCGAATTCCTACAATGTCTATCAAGAAAACGCTATGAGTCAAAGTCCTTTTACCACGCAGTCACCGTTGTCTCCCACTTTCAACCTGAAGACGAGTACGGCCGCTCAGAATCCAAGCCAGCAACCACCCAATCCGGCAGTATCAGCAGGACCCGGCCAGGCGCAAAACCCGTTTGCAGGACCCTTTTTTGATCCCAGTGACCCCGCTTTGTTCAATTTCGATCTGTCGAGTATGAATTTCGAAAACCGATATGGTGCGCTGGAGTTTGGCATGCTCGGGCACATGGCCACGGGTGCCGGGGATTCACCCAGCGATTCGGCGACTCAACGAGGGTCGATGGGACGAAGTGGTTCTGCTCAGTTTTCTGCCACTCCAGCTGGGGCGTTTGGAGAGAGTCCTGGAAATCAACAGCCATTCATGTTTGGCGATCCTCTCCTGAATGACTGGTCCAGCGGACAAGCCTCGGGTGCGCATGTGAACGTCGGCGGAGTTTACCCTCAGTCCGGGCAGAACATGATCCCCGGGCACATGTCGAAGACGGAAGGGCCACATGCATTTGCGATCGAAAGTGGTCCTGCCAATTTTACAAGCCCAGGCTCTACGTCGAGTCCTCAGATCACGACCGGATTTGACGACAACGCGTTTAATGCCGTCGCGAACAAGCCAAACGGGCTTGCGCCTAATGGACAGCGCCCCGTGATCTCGACCCCGAGTCTCAAAGCTCAGAGCTTGCATGTCGGGGTGAAACGACGTCACCGGAACCCCTCGCAGATTTATGAGAGCGTTAAGGAGCCGTATTCCTACACCAGCGGCTTCCACAACCTGACTGCGTTCATCCAGCGCCGCTTCTCTCCGCAAAAGACGTTACAAATTGCCAAAGCGCTTGCATCTATCCGTCCATCTTTCATCGCGACGACCAAAACACTCAACCGAGATGATCTGATCTTCATGGAGAAGTGCTTCCAGCGCACCCTCTATGAGTATGAAGACTTTATCAATGCCTGCGGCACCCCGACTATCGTGTGCAGACGCACCGGGGAAATCGCCGCGGTAGGTAAAGAATTCAGTATTCTGACCGGGTGGAAAAAGGACGTGCTGCTGGGCAAGGAACCGAACCTCAACGTCAATACGGGCAATTCGTCGGGTCCGCAATCCGGCGCAACGTCGCGTGGCAGCTTCACGCCTCGAAGCTCGACGCTGGAGAGCGTACCCAGTGGTCGCCCACAGCCGGTGTTTTTGGCCGAACTCCTTGACGATGAGAGCGTGGTAGAATTTTACGATGATTTTGCCCGACTCGCCTTCGGTGATTCCCGCGGTAGTGTCATGACCACGTGTAAACTCCTGAAGTATAAGACGAAAGAGGATATGGAACTTGCACAGTCGGGCGACAGCCAGAAATGGAACAATCACCTACGCAAGGGAGGGATTGCCGGCGAGGCTGGGATGAACCAGTTGGGATTCAAGGATGGCAAAGTCGAATGCGCATACTGCTGGACGGTCAAGAGAGACGTGTTCGATATTCCGATGCTCATTGTTATGAATGTAGGTTTTTTTTTCCTTGTCCATGTTTCACTTGACATTGTGCTAATCGAGGCCATCGACAGTTCTTACCATGCATTTGATTCTGACGCACTTAAAAGTCGGCACCCAATATGGGCCATTCATCTGGGTTTTACTTCTGGTGTTTCTCTTCATTTCGCTTCATACCCTTTGACGGATTTAAGCTTTATTTTCTCGTTCAATTCGGCCACGTACATTATTTGTACCGGTACATATGCATTTTGCATTGCTTGTGGAGCTGAACGGCCCCTGTGCTTCGCCACGAGCCTCGACGTACAGGTTTTTCCGACTCTAATCTTAACTCCTTCTCCTGGACATACCGCCCACTAATGACCTGGCCCGTATGTGTTTCCAGGCGTTGTTTACGATGCAGTGAGTTCAGCTTGTCCAATACAGGACTGATACGGGATATTCGAGATGGTTCATGTCCTCTGTTCCTTATTATCTTTTTTTTTTCTTTGTTTCTTTTTTATTTACTCGATTGGGAAATGTCTATATATCATCATCTTTGGCGCAACAAAAAGGGACAAAAAAACACAATCCTGGTGGATTGGTCAGGGCCTATGTGCCCTTTTGGTCTTTTGGGTTTATTAGAATTGAGGAATCGCGAATTCAAGATTATGAACCTCGGTATATTTTCTTTCTGCAGGAGAAATTAATTAATTGGTCATGACATAAGCTGAGGTATACTTGATCTGGGGAACCAATCAACCTGCTCTTATCTCTTATCGATACGAGTCCGCCGCTTCTTCTGCCTTCTTCCACCCCGCTCGATGAGTAATGACCAGCAAAATTGCTGTCATTCCGCACTTCCGCCGTTTTCAGAACCTCGACTTGGGACGAAAAAAGGCAGTAAAGGCGTTATTCGGACCAACAAAGAAAACTCGGTTTCCTCTCGCCGCGCTGCAGAGGAACAATGCGACCGGACGCATCTCGCGATCCCGTCGCGGGACCGGACAGCGGGCCACAGTCTCCGTTCCCACTCAAGTTGTCGGGGCCTGTGATCAAGGGATTCGGGCGTGGTAGTAAAGAGGTGAGAATCGAAGCTTCCAACAAATCACAGGGGACCTCGTTGCATTGCAATATCATTCGTGGTATCCATCCGCGCATGTCCCTTTTTTCCTTTTCCTCCATATCGTACCCCGTCAACAGCTATCCTAATATTTGACGCGACTGACATGGTACATATATACATTATATATATATATAGCTGGGCATTCCTACCGCCAACATCCCGGCAGATGGACTCTCCGAGTACCCCGATCTGCAGACGGGCGTGTACTACGGCGTCGTAGCACTCGACCCTACGAAGTTCGTCTACGACGGCGAGGCGTCCACGGCTCACACCGTGGATGCCGCCGAGAAGGCTGCTTCCGCTGCACCCGCGACGATTCTCCCCGCGGTCTTGAGCATCGGGTATAACCCGTTCTACAAGAATACCGTTCGCTCGGTGGTAAATGCTCCCTCTCCTCCAGATATGTAAGATTGTTATCTCCCTGACCAAATTCCCAGGAAATCCACATCATGCCGCCGCTCTCATCCCCGTCTCCGACGGCCGCCGAAGCAACGGGACAGGTCCAGTTCCACAAACTGCCGGACTTTTACTCCACCAAGCTCAATCTGCTGATTCTGGGGTATATTCGGCCCGAGTACGATTACGTCTCGCGGGAGGCGTTGGTCGAGGACATTCGCGTTGATTGCGAGGTTGCCCGGCAGAGTCTGGCGAGGCAGGCGTATGTGTGTTATTTGCGCGAGGGTGGAAGTGACAGTGAAGAGGTGAAGGAGTGTCGGAGGTGGTTGACGACTTTTTAGTCAGGTTGTTGTTGTTTTTTTAATGTTGTTTCTGAAGCATAGATATCATGATGTTATGATTAGAGTAGATGTCATTCCATAGAGGAAAAAAAACAAGATGCTGTTGATTGGTATTCATCGGAGGGAAACTAGGTAGTAACGTACTCTAGACAAGAGTCAGACTGATATGATAAACATCAACCCGACAAAGAAATCCTGATCTCGTGCTGCTTGCTTCCAATTACATTGATGATTTCTTAAGAACACTGGCCCTAATTGGCTGGGGAAGACAGCACCGCAAACGGTGCTCACTGCCAACAATAACATCCACGCCAAACCCCTATTAAAAATTAGGTAGCACCCTCCACCTTCAAGAAGCCCCCGATCTCTCCCAATCACGCTTTCTCGCGAATCACCGCCAACCCTGTCTGACGTAGGGCGGAAGTCCGGTTCGGAACCATGGGTCAGGCAGATATCAAACCATTACTTCTCATGGGCCGAGAGTTGTCTGGTCAGGATCATCGACGTCACTGCCAAGGTCGGACAGATGGGATGCGAGTCCGGTTGGGTTACATGGAGTGTGAGCTGTTTTGGGCCTGTGTCTTGGGATTTCTTGTCCGCATGTTTTGGTTGTGTGATGTTTTACACAGCGTCTATGGGTTTATTTCGGATCTCCCCAGGCATCTATTTATTCACGATCGATTCTCCGGCACTTCTTCAATTGCATTTGTCTTGAATAACGGTACCAATTGCAATCGACAAACAAATCTCGCACGAGAAAAAAAAAAAGGAACAAATGAGAGTGGAAAAGATCCTCTCACACCTGCATCGCCGCCGCAGCTCCTACAGTCCAGCTGGGCAATCATCACCGACCTCGCCGGACAAACCGAGTCCCAATATACGCAGAACGTCGAGCACAAAACAAAACCTCCATGGAAGTCGCCGGAAGTCCAGATCCGAATCGATCTTTCCATCGTCGCCGTCGTCATCTCCGCGACGGATTATAGTCGTATCCGATGAGAGTCAGGAATTCGATCATGGGATTCTGCGAAGGTTTCAGGGCGAAGGGTTTGACGTGGAGCTGTTGCAGTTTACGCCGAAGAGTTGTCAAAGCCGTCCGGATGGAGATGGAGATGGCAAAGGCACTGGAAGTGTGGATGGCGATTTAGAGAAAGATCGCAAGGAATTGGAGAATCTGTTGCATCAGTATGAGGACGACTTGGAGCCGGGGGAGAGGTATGCGGTTGTTGGTATGTCCATCTCTCTCTCAATATACTCCATCAGCCAGTCAATTGAACATGATAGCATACCACCAACCCGCCTTCCTCCTCCTCTCATCCCACCATCTCCGCAACACAACCGCCAACCCTCTCCCTCGCCTCTGCGCATTGATCCTGTATTATCCATCTCCAGCAGCATATTCCCACTATTTCCCTGGGACCTCTTCTTCATCTGCGGATATCTCCGCATTCCCCGACACAGGCAGCCCATGCATGCCTCCGCCCTCGACCTCCTCCACATCCATCTCCCTTCTCCCAATTCAAGTCCATGTTGCCGGCGAACATGATCAAGAGAAAGATGAGACGAGAGGCATCCTAGATATCTATAACAACAACCACCGCGCCGATCAGCGCCATCGATGTCTCGTCTTCGTCTACCCGGAATCCCAGGCTGGGTTCGCCGAGATGAACAGGACAGGAAAATATGATCGGATCAGCTCCCGACTGGCGTGGAGCCGGGCACTCGATTGTTTGAGGAAGGGGTTTGGGACGGTCGGCGATCTGGAGAGTGTGTGGGAGGGGTATTGGCGGAATGTGCTTTTGTATGGGAAGGAGGATGGTGGAGGGAGGAGGGCGGTTAGTATGCTTGTGGGTGGGAGACAGAGGGATAGTGGCTACGGATGGGAGCACAACGACGGTGGGCCGTCTGTGAATTGCGTGCCGACGATGGAGGGAGGTAAGTGCATACATACATCGTCTTACCGATTGAATAGGTACAGGACTGATATGATATCCTTGAGCTAGGAGCGGACCAAATCTCCCTGGCAGACTTCTACTCCACCACCTTCCTCCCCCACGGTCCTTCTTCCCAGAATGTTCGACTTCTCTCGCGCACCGTCGGCCCCGACCGGATCGTCGACGAGCTTCTTCTTTCGTTCCGGCACACCGAAGAGATCCCGTGGCTGTTACCCCGTGTTCCGCCGACCGACCGTGAGGTTGAAGTCGCGATTGTGGTGACGGCGAGTTTCTGCGGCGGAAAGATTGCCCGGCAGAACGTCTATTGGGACCAGGCGAGTGTACTGGTGCAGATTGGAATGTTGGATCCGGGGTTGATTCCGAGTACTTTCAAGACGAAGGGACCGAATTTGTCAGGAGAGGAGGTGGTGGAGAGGATGCCTGTTGTGGGGGCGGAGGGGTCCAGGAGGGTGTTCAATGAGTAGATGGAGGATGAGGCATCTCGGGAATGCTCCTTCGATGCAAAGAGAAGATGCTAAATTAGAATTTGCATGGGATTCCGGTGGAAAGCACGACGGGAACAGGTCGAGGTTACCAAGTTGGTCAAAGGGAGACAGGTTCCTCTAACCTCTTGCTCTCCCCGTGGGGAAATACTCTCATAGATTGTTACTCCTCGAGGGAAGGTCATCCGAGCTGTGCCATTGGAGACTAGCCGAGGCCGCATCCGCACCACATCAAAAAAGATATAGTATCTCGCACAAAAAATGAGCCCAACCCGATTTGAACGGATAACCTTTTGATCTGGAGTCAAACGCGCTACCGTTGCGCCATAGGCCCAAATGGTTGAGATCACGATGACTTTGTAGAATCTATTAGCAAAACAATCATCAGGAGGAACGCCCGACGGAGTAACAGTTGATGAATGACAACGGAAGGCACGCTTGCATTCAGACGGGCCTTCCTGCTCCTCCACAGTGTCTACACTTCTATTATTGCTCTCACTATGGCATCCACAAGGAATGAGGTCCCCTTCTTCGGGTGTCCTGGCCCACAGAAACCAACTGTGGGAGGTTGTCATGGCTGATGTGGACGTGCAACGCAGGAATGTTCAGGTCTGCAGCCATGATGGGAATGAACGAATGAACGAAGGCGACAGGACGGAGGTCGAGGAGAGCGATCCTCACAAAGGAAAGTGGAGGCCCTGGACTAAATCGTAGTGAAGAGTGGGATGGATGCCCTCCTGAAGCGAAACAATCTGCCTATCCTCGATGGTAAGGGCCTATGGCGCAACGGTAGCGCGTCGTAAGTTATATATTGTATCTACTCTTCCGAAATTGAAGCTGTTGAATTATACTTAGTAGTAGAATATTATCTAATTTAAACAGAAAGCTGACTAAGGAGCAATGAAGATAATTACATCCTTATTATAGAGTCCTATAGCTTTACTATATATCACTACATCATATCAATAGTAGGTTGAACAGGGTAAGAATAGAGATGCTGAAAAGCCTGAGAGTAACATGCATCATCCGAGGAAGGAATTTATACCGTTGGATTATCTGCTTCATCAACTGATTTGGTTCTATGGTCTAGTGGTTAGGACTCCGGATTTTGATTCCGGCAGCCTGGGTTCGAACCCCAGTAGGACCTTCACCTTTATCCTTTTTTTTCCCCTCTCTTTAACATAGAAGATATTGCAGCAGCTTGTTTGAACCTGAGTTATACCTTTCTTTCTTTTTTTTTTTTCTCGGCTCAGGGCAGACCTCTGTTATGATTAAGAGAAGAATCTCGGCAGAGGAACCTCGTACCCTTAAGATTAAGATAATCCGTTTATTGATTGCTGTAATGGATAAGGAGCAGCTGTTCTCTCATCGGCTTCGTGGGGATTTAGAAACACCAAATACAGCAAGCACCCTGCGAATGCTACTATGAACAATAGATCAGTGGGTTGCTAATCTTGGGAAACAGTGACCTCCCTTGCCAAAACTATTATAGCATGAAGAAGAGAAGGAAGAAGGGAGCAAAGCAGTAGGAGCGACATGACGAGTGAACCTGCTACAATCGAATGACCATCGCTGGGCCATGGAAGGAGCCTCTCTCCATGCCCTATTTATTTCTCAATCTCGTCTCCATCCAAGTTTCTTTTCCTCATCCATTACACCATTGCTCTACATCACTTAGATCCATTGGTACTAGTCCAACACATCTTATCTCAACCTCTTCGCTCTTTATCCTTCTTTCCAATCAAATCACCATGCGGCTGTCCGTCTTTGCTATCGCCGCCTTTGTAGGCTTCGTTTCCGCAGTACCGACGACATTGCCAGATGGAATGCCTGATCCAAGCCCGGATCAGCTTGCGAAAATCGAACAGAACGCCCGAGGAACTCTGCCTAATACCCCTCCTCCGCCAACTATCAGTCGAGACGGCATTACGAACCTGCAACTGATTGCCTTCAATGAGCTTTTCGAAGTTGCTTTCTTCCATGAACTGCTCTTGAACGTGACGAACAACGTTGAGGGGTATCGATTGCCGAATCCAGATGACCGCGAGTTCGTTATCACGGCCCTGACTGCAATTGTCGCTGTATGGACCTTCCCTGACTTTGCGTGTCCTTTTTGTATGGAAGCTAAATGGATCAAAACAGCAAGAGGAACTCCATGCTTTGAGTGCGAACAATGGCCTCAAGCATTTCAATGTTGAGCCTATTCAACCGTGCCTTTATCGGTTTCCTGTTGCGGACTTCGATTCGGCCATCGCTCTGGCTGCCACATTTACCGATCTCGTCCTCGGCACCCTCCAAGATGTGGTCGAGATCTTTGCCATCGGGAATGACACTGGCCTAGCTCGTCTCATCGCATCGGTTATCGGTCAGGAGGGCGAACAACAGGGCTGGTACCGTCTTCGGCAGGGGAAGATTCCCAGCGAGCTTCCTTTCTTGACGACCAGCGTTCGGGACTTTGCCTTCACCGCTGTCCAAAGCTTCACTGTCCCCGGCAGCTGTCCCAACCTGCAGGATATCCCGCTGCAGACATTCCGGCCATTGACTATCCTCACACCGCCGGCAGCGAAGACTCAGATCATCAGCGTCTCATGGCCAGTGGGCATGGATCAACACAACGCGGGGGACCAAACCATGTTGTCCATGACTTATATCAACCAGCAGAATCTGCCGATCGTGGAGTCGCTGCATATCACGTCCCGCGATGATCATGCCGTTTATGCCGAAGCACTTTTCCCGTACGATGAGCATGAGATGAATGGATTGACAATTGCTGCCGTTACCAATAGCAGTGGGCCCTTTCCGGATGCAGACTCAGTCGCTAGATCAACGGTGTTTGGACCGGGTCTGATCATCGTGAACTAGCTTGGTTTCGCAGGCTGTCGTTGAAGGGTGAGGCGGGTTATAAGATTCGTCTTCGGAAAAAGCCCCGAACTGATACAATTACCTAAGTCGCTTCTCGCCTTTAGAGAGTATTAACGTATCAATTAATGCACATGGTCTTTCTTTCGCCTAAGCCGCGTCTTTTTCTGATGCTTGTAACTTTGACTGAATAAGATTGTTAAGAGAAGCCTTCAGAGGAAGTAAGATACACTCACTCAACCCTCACAGACTCACAGAATCATCTAACGGCCCCGGGGTGAAATACTGGCGCGGAGGACCATCTGGAGATGCCATCGACAAGCAATCTGGCCGGCCGAGTTTCTCACCAGGAAGTTGACCAGGTCCAATGACCCTTTTCGGGCAGCATGGTCCAAAGGGGTCCCTCGACCCGAGTACATATTCATCATAACCTTGTTGATGGGCTCTGATAACTGTTTTGCGTCTGATTTTCCTTTTTCGAGAAGATGAGCACCCTGAGAAAGAAATTATCGAAGCTTACGCAAGTATGCTAACAGGAGTATTTGATATCCCACCCACGATGGGGAAAGGCTCAAAGAATCTCGTACGACCGATGATATACATCGATACCATCGATACTCGACCCCGAATTTATATCCCTCTTGCGTGAAGCGCCATATCTCAGTACATCTTGCCGTGCATAAATTCGAGAGAACCAACACCGTAACTCTGATTTTCCGTTTCTCAACCCAGACCACATAAACAATCGTTATCATAAACCCACAAAGCCACTCAACCCCATCGGGCTCCCCAATCAAACATATCTCGGAAACGTAGGCATGGACCTCGGTGGAGCCTGTGGCATCACAAACTCTGGCCTAGACATTTGTTGCATTTGCTGCGGCACTGACAACGGCGCCGGATACAAACTCGGCTCTGGATCATCGGTACGATGCCTTCTTCTCCTCTTCTTCTTCCGGTGACGATGACTGGGCCGCGAAGCACGCTCGAGATCCACGAACGCTGCTCTGTCAAATGCAGCGCTCGCGCCATGCCGTCGACGGCGCGCGGCTTCGATGCAGCCGTGGACGAAGAGGAAGGTTGTTAATAACCTGGCATCGCCAACGTTAGTATATATATATATCCACCAAATTGCGTGATCGACGCTTTTGTCTTCCCATCCAATAGATGATGGAGAAAGCGAAAAAAAAAAAAAAAAGACACTCACCAAACCAACACGCCAAAAACCACCCCCGCCAGCTCCAACCTCCCGATCTCGTACAGCGCCGGATAACACTCGGAGCTAAACGCATTCATGAACCGAGCGCACAGGATCTCTCCTTCGGGCTCGGCGACGGGTTTCCGCCACAGATTGAAGGACCCGCCCCACGCGGCGAAGATCACGCCGGGCGTGAGAATGGCCCAGACGATGAAGTCCATGACGCCATCGACGAGAGCAGGCGCCGGTTTGGCGTACCAGAGGGTGTAGTATGCCACGGGGAGGTTGTAGAGGAAAGAGAACAGGAGCTGTACATGCATAACATATGTGTTATCGTTAGCATTGCATTGCATTGGGGAACAAAATGCGTGCAACGTTACCGGCGCAATGGGCAACGCATCCTGCCATGCCCCCTTGGCCAAACCCTTTGTATGGACGAAGTGCTCTTCCCACGGTTCGATGGCGGACGCGAACAGAGAAAGTCCGATGATGGCTAGCACGGCCGTGACGATGCGGACGACGATTTTCCTCAGAAGCCAGGGCGAGTTGCCATTGTCGAGCATTCGTTGGCGGGTGTTGGCCCAGTGGAATTGGAAGCGGTATAACATGGTTGATTCGGTTGGGAAGATTATATCGAGCGAAGGCTTTCCTCAGCCTGGCTGCGTAGGTGTGAACCTGTGGTCAAGAACTCCTTCTAGGAATATATGGAGGAGGAGGAGGTGGTGGTAGAAGTATTGCGCTCGGCGCTTTTGTATCAAGAAACGGAAGCAACGAAGAATAAAAGTCCACGATATATTAGTTATCTCAAAGAACGACCAGCGCTGAACAAAAAGAACATCCACTAGCCAGCGACTAGAAGCCAAAAAGGAGCACCTCAGGTAGGAACGGACCACCTAGAGCCAGCTCTGTCATGTCAAAGAAAGAAAGAAAATAAAGAAAGAAAGAGAAAAGAATCGCCTTGTCAAAGGGCCAAGGTCTGTGATTAATTAATATGTAGACAAGAGACATCTCCAAGATTCAAAAAGGGACTCTCGACAAACCCTGCAAGTATCATCCATCGTCATCCCAAACTCAGAACGTCAAGCATACGGGCGTGAAGAGATTCCATCAGGACGAACGCGTGTACCACGGCCAGACACCCCCTGAAGGAAAAGTCCATGATGAACAACCGGCGTCCGCTGGTTCTCGATGCTGTCC
Organism: Hamigera avellanea; assembly: GCA_027569715.1. Taxonomy (NCBI): domain Eukaryota; kingdom Fungi; phylum Ascomycota; class Eurotiomycetes; order Eurotiales; family Aspergillaceae; genus Hamigera; species Hamigera avellanea. The sequence continues at coordinate 207,090 of JAPDKU010000043.1, read as the reverse complement.
GCGCGCTTCAAACTGCCCAGAGCGTTGGCAGCAGGAAGTTGGAACGAAGCATCCCCTGTCCAGTGGTGGCCACCAGTCACGGTGCGGGGATGGCGGAGCACGAGCGAACCTGAAACTCCACCTGAGACAACGCGGGTGAAATCGTATTTTATTTTTCGATCCTTCTTGAATAAGCCACATCGGCTTATTATACAGCCTGTGTGTTTTTGGATGTTGGCCTTGTCGCGTTGGAAACTCTGGCGGAGTTTTGGTGCCTCCGAATGGGAGAACAACAATAGCGTACACACAGCCAATTGGACTGTACACAGGTCGACAACGAACTATGTGGAATTAATTGGGGTTCTATGACTACCTAACGACCATAAACCAACGCAGGGTCGAATCCCAAGCTCTGAAAGACAAATCACACTCCGCATTGTCTGCGATCCAACACCAGAAGAAACCAATTCATCAGGATATCGATGCCCTGTTTCCACAGCAAAGCAAACCAAATCATTCCCAAGCAAGACAGACAGAGTCCAATTTCCAAAGACAACCCGGCCCATATAAAAAGTATTCGACACATACAAAACTGTACACGAACGGAATGTCCCACCCAAGTCAACCCGAAAACGCCATGACCAAAACCGATTTCACTTAAGCTGTAATCTGGGTGGGCTGACTGGCAGCCTCGGTACCAGCCTCCTGTTCGGCCCAGGAGCCCCAAAGAGCGCGCTTTCCGCGAATCTTGATGGGGCCGCCAATGGTGTTGGGTTTCTGTTCGACTTTGACGGCGTCCTTGGTAGCCAGAACAAGGCATTCAAAGAACATCTTGGTGGCATCGGCCTTGCTGGCCTTCTTTTCAGGCAGCAGGTCCTGGAACAAAATACTGGCCTTCTTCTGCTCGGCCTCCGAGCCGCCAAATCGGTCTCTCAGGATGTGAACCGCGTGCTTAGTGCCAATAGAGACCGGGCCGCTGTCTGCGGGCTGCACAACGGTCTCATCAAAGTCCTCCAGTGGGTGGGTAATTCCCTCGTCATCGCTTGCGTGCAGAACCTCCTCCTCTTCCTCCTCACCAGGGAACTCGATTTCGGTGCGCTCATTGACCGTCGTGTCGAGACCGACGCCTTCGTCCACCGGAACAATCCCTTCCTCCTCACCCAATTCGAGGGTAGGCACAAGAGCTTCCTCCACATCCATATCCGCAATTCCACTGTCGCGCTTGCGCTTCAACTCTCCGGCCTTCTTCACGGAGTCAAACGACAGAAGAGACCGAAGTTCGGGGGCCCAGCCACGGCCTCGACCTTCACCAAGCACGCTCGATACAAATTCGCCATTCTTCTGCATGTTCATCAAGGTAAGCAAAACAGGGTCCCGGGGCAGGAAAGATGCCGGGGCCAAGATCTCCGACCGGTCAGCTTGCTGTTCCCTGATCTGGGTGTTTTTGAGCATGATTTCCGTGTCGGCCGCGATGAGCTTGCGGCGCTTGGCGCGTTGCGTCTGCTGAACAGTAACATCGTCATCTTCCTGCTCGGCCATTTCCTCTGCCTCCAGCTCGTTGAGCAGGATAGTATCGTCGTAATGGCCGACTTCGTCTCCACGGTCCGACAAGGGCGATGTCGAAGCACGTTCGCGTCTAGTCTCATCGGTTTCGGGAGCAAGCGCATCAAGTTCACCATCAGCTCCAAGATCCATTGCATCGTCCTGTTGCATGAAGTCGTCCAAATTGCCGTGCGGCCCATCGTCGCCAAGGTCCATCTTGTCCAGGGGAGCGTCGTCATCTCCAAGATCCAGAGGGAGATCCACGTCGTTGAATTTGCCAGCATCACTAAACAGATCTTCCTCGACAGGACGAGGAGCAGGAGCATCTCGTCCAACTTCAATACTGAAATCATGGCCGAGAGGGGTCTCATCTTCTCCCAAGTCGAGGTCAACCAATGTGTGGTCCTCAAGGCGGGCAGGTTCCTGGGAAACGGAGCGACGGAAGCTGCTGTCGGGAAGAAGTTGGCTTCCAAAGTCCATCGACGAGCCCGGGCGCTTGCCCTCGGGCTGCAGAGTCAAAGGCTGGGGTAGAAGAAGTGAAGCATCCAAGTTCATGAACAAGTCGGATTCCGTAAGCACGTCGGGCAAAGTAATACCTCCAGGAGCCACCATGGTCGTTGGCAAATCGTTGTTATTTGTCAGGCGAAAGGCCTAGATAGGATTGTCAGCTAGGTGCATCAAGGAATCACAATTTCATTAGTCCATACCATCTTAATCTTCAACAAAGCTTCGTTGCAGTCGTCCAAAAGGTAGCGAGCCTTTCTGCTGTAGATACGAACAACTCCCAGCAAAAGCTGGCCGCTCAATCGCAGAGCCATTGGCGCTTGACCCTGGTCAACAATGGCACTGACACTGCTCTCAATATCCGACTGCAGGATGTGCGACTTGGAGAGCTTCCGCTCCAGGTTGGCGGACAGCCAAACGCGGGCCAGTGGCCCAGTTTTCGACAGGAGAGTCTCAGAATAGAACATTGCGCTTCACGTCGTCAAAGGAAGTACTGTACAAAAAAGAGGTTTGTTCGAAGAGGCCCGCCCAACGCGGGGTGGTTGATACCAAGGCAACCCGGCAACCGATGACGCGCTCTATCCAGAGAACAACAAAATCGTCGGCTTTTGTGTTACCAAAAAAAGGCGATAGCCACTGTGTATAGGCGGCGACCGTGCTCAAGTGAAAAAAAAATCGGGGCGAATCCAAGTGCAAATTAGGCGCGTTCGACAATGAGGGCGAAGCGAAAAGCAAAGAGGGGGGTTGGTTGAGGGAGAGATGGGAAAGAGAGAATTGGCGCGTCGGGGTGGAGCGAGAAACGAGGGAAGTTCCTCCCCAAACGGAATGCGGTGCGGGAATGTGTGGCTGGGGTCACGTGAAGGGTGATCTGTTCAACTGTTGCCTCAGTCACCCAATGGAAGATCACATGATTCATGAGCTCATGGACACCAGCTAAGCCCATTGCGGAGCTCAATCGGACAAACTAGCAATCCGCAGGCTAGGCTGCAAAGGGGAAAGCATCATCAACTGCATGGCTGGCCTCGTCAGCGCTGCGGTTTTGCGACAAAGACAGCGGGAATTGGGAGATCAAGACACTCGTCGTAATTAATGACCCATTGCCCTCTTATCCTCCGAGCTGTCTTGCTTTTTTTTTCTCTTTGGAGTATATTCTGTCATTATATCGTCTTCATCGAGATCCAAACTCTCTACACGGTCCTTGGTCGTTTCACCTTTTGTCCTCCGCCGTTGAGTCCCCGTAATTGATGCAGCTGGCAGATTGCCTCTAAACGTTTGTCGCCTGCCTGTCTTCCTCTACTTCGCAGTCCTGGCGTGATGAGAGCGGTCTCGGTTTGAATTGATACATCATATCTTTGGCAAAGCATGCGAGATGTCAAGATCTGCGACACCTGCGCTGCCGTTGCACAATGCACAGATCTCTATTTCTAGACCTCTGTCCACATCGCCTGCTGGCCTGCGCCCTAATGCACGACCCTCGGTGAGTTCGATATTCAATTCGATCTAATATGAATAAAACGTCCCTATCGTTCCGTTGTATTGGTAATACGCTAACTGCCTTATTATCTGGCAGACTTCGACGTCAACATACTCCCTACTAGATCCACAAGAAACGGCGGAGCGATTACATACCTCTCTTGTCCAGGGTCTGACTCCTGCAGAGGCTGAAGTACGATTGTTACGCGATGGCCCAAATGAACTTCCTCACGAAGAGCCCGAGCCCTTATGGCTGCGTTTCCTAAAGCAGTTCAAAGAAACATTGATATTACTCCTCCTGGCCTCCGCTGCTATCTCCTTCTTCATGGGCAATTATGACGATGCGATCAGCATTGCCCTCGCCGTGACAATTGTTGTGACTGTTGGTTTTATTCAGGAGTACCGGTCAGAGAAGTCCCTGGAGGCATTGAGTCGCCTTGTGCCACACCACGCACACCTCATCCGTGATGTTCCCACGAATACCCTTGAAATCAACAGCTCAATCCCTGCCACCACGGGGTCGGATATTGAGTTGCAAGAGATCAGGAGCAAGAGTCCCTCGGCATCAGCTGCGGTGAAGGCCTCTAGTACCGTTCCCGCGAACCAGCTTGTCCCCGGAGACCTGGTCCTGTTCACCACTGGCGATCGCATACCAGCCGACATTCGAATCACGGCTGCTTCTGACTTGAGTATTGATGAATCGAATCTGACGGGGGAGAATGAGCCGGTGATGAAATATGCGGATGCGCTGCGCAGTGTGAACAACCTCCCTGTGCAGACCCCTAAGATCGTCTCTCCACCGCGGTCACCGTTCTATGATGCACCTGCCAGCGGTGCTGTCGGAGCTGATATTCGGTTGAACGAGCAACATAACATTGCCTTCATGGGCACATTGGTGCGGTCAGGATATGGACAGGGAATCGTCATTGCTACAGGCGCCAAAACCGAGTTTGGCAGCATCTCAGCTTCCTTGCAGGAGATTGAGAGTCCACGAACCCCGTTGCAGTTGTCTATGGATCGCTTGGGCCAAGAGTTGAGCTACATTTCGTTTGGCGTCATTGCCTTGATCGTGGTCATAGGATTACTGCAGGGCAGGAAACTCCTGGAAATGTTCACAATCGGTGTGTCGCTTGCAGTTGCCGCTATTCCGGAAGGCTTGCCTATCATTGTGACTGTCACGCTTGCGTTAGGTGTCCTACGCATGGCCAAAAGAGGAGCAATTATGCGACGCCTTCCAAGCGTTGAAACTTTGGGTTCTGTAAACGTTGTCTGCAGCGATAAGACCGGTACTCTTACAATGAATCACATGACAGTGACCAAGATGTGGCATTTCGACTGTCCCGAGCCATTTGAGGTCCACAGAGACATTTCTTCCTTGACCCCGGGTCCCGCAGCACGCACCGTTCTGCGTGTTGGCAACATCGCCAACAATGCCAGGCTCTCGCGCGTGCATGCAAACTCGCCTGCCAGTGCATCATCGGCTGCCGTGTTGTCGTCAACCGTTGACAGCTCTTCGGGCGCCGTGAAGAGCAGGTGGGTTGGACAACCCACAGACGTTGCCATCCTGGATCTATTGGACACCTTCGGTGAGGATGACGTGCGCGACCGCATCAGCGCTCGCGTTTCCGAGACTCCGTTCAGCTCTGAAAGAAAGTGGATGGGTGTAATCATCGGCAGTGGAACGCCTGGCGAATCCTCTTCTTATGGCGGTACAGATGTTGCGTATATCAAAGGCGCCCTCGAACAGGTCCTTTTACGATGCGACACCTACTTGACTAAGGATGGCCGCGAAGTGATCTTGGATGAACCACGCCGCAAGATAGTGAGACAGGCAGCCGAGCAGATGGCATCAGAAGGACTGAGAGTCCTCGCGTTTGCCAGCGGAGCAGTGAGAGATACTCCCAGAAGCCGCTTTGGAAGCCGATCCGGAACCCCTATCCAGAAAACCGGTCAGTCCGACGATGATGAACGCTATAGTGGTCTAGTGTTTGCGGGGCTGGTGGGCATGAATGATCCCCCGCGGAAGGACGTCCATAAGTCCATCCGACGCCTTATGGCTGGAGGCGTGCGGATCATCATGATCACGGGAGATGCGGAGACAACCGCGGTTGCCATCGCAAAGAAGCTCGGTATGCCGGTCGGTGATTCTGCAAGATCAGTCATCAGGGGCGATGAGATCGACCGCATGAACACGGAAGAGCTTGCTCAGGCCATTTCAACGACTTCTATCTTTGCGCGCACCAGTCCGGATCACAAGATGAAAATCGTGCGCGCCCTTCAATCGCGAGGAGATGTCGTGGCCATGACGGGCGATGGTGTCAACGATGCACCTGCATTGAAGAAGGCGGACATCGGTATCTCGATGGGCAAGCTCGGCACAGATGTCGCTAAGGAGGCTGCGGACATGATCTTAACGGACGACGACTTCTCCACGATTCTTCGCGCCATTGAACAGGGCAAGGGAATTTTCTATAATATTCAGAACTTCATCACCTTCCAGCTCAGCACTAGCGTTGCTGCGCTGAGTCTTGTCTTGCTGAGCACTATGTTTGGCTTCAAGAATCCGCTCAATGCGATGCAGATTCTTTGGATCAGTACGTCGCTCCTCGTTTTTGTTCTCAGTTGACGTTTTTCTCTTACTGACATAACATCTAGACATTCTCATGGACGGCCCCCCTGCGCAGTCGCTCGGCGTCGAGCCCGTAGACCCTGCCATCATGAATCGGCCACCAAGGCCCAAGACTGCCCGCGTCCTGACGAAGCCCCTTATTCAGCGTGTCCTCGCATCTGCTTCTCTCATCATGCTGGGCACTCTGGCAATCTATATCTATGAGATGGGCGACGAGGACGATGTCCTGAACCCTGGGAAACGCTCGCGTGTAGTCACTGCCCACGACACCACCATGACATTTACCTGCTTTGTGCTCTTCGACATGTTCAACGCCTTGTCATGTCGCAGCGAAGGCAAATCAGTGCTCCGCGGCGAGTTACCGCTATTTGGCAACAAAATGTTCAACTACGCGGTTCTTGGCTCGCTCGCCGGTCAGGCGTGCGTCATATATCTTCCGTTCCTGCAACGCGTCTTCCAGACCGAGGCTCTCAGTCTGGGTCACCTGTTCAAGCTGGTATGCATCTCCAGCACTGTCTTCTGGGCTGACGAGGGCCGCAAATACTACAAGTCTCTCCAGCGTAGGAGAGGCGTCGGTGCTGGCTACAGTGTCAGTGTTTAGATATATTGATCCCCCCAGCAAGGCAACACAGGGGAGTGTATAGAAACCCTTTTCCTTATTGTGCAGCTTGGGTATGTGTAACGCTTCCCTGCTTGAGCTGCAGTTCATGTAATAAAATCCACCCTTTGTCTCATGGTTTTGGAGCTGTTTTGTCTCTAACTAGGATACTAATGACGGGGTGGAGGAGTATCCTCCCACGTTATATTTTACGGTTGTACTGATGCGAATGTCTATGTCCCTCATATATATATACACAAATACATAATAGATTCTACGATGAACAGATCCAACGGCGGTGGTAGCCGATATAAAGAAGTAAATGAAAAAGCAAAAAAAAAATCTACCAGGGATGATGATATGATGATTGCCGGTCAGTAGACACGGAAGGAGTGCAAAAAATGTGACCTACGCAGGATTCGAACCTGCAATCTCTTGATCCGTAGTCAAGCGCCTTACCATTGGGCCAGCAGGCCTTGCTGATATCTTCGCTGGAAGCGGTTAGCTTTATAGTCCTAAAAAGGGGGCATTTTCAAGTTTCTCCACGATCTGCACTTAAGATTAAGAAGAATGTAATATCAATCAACCATTCGTGGGGAGAGTGAGGCATTTGCGGGATTTTATGACTTCCCCATCCCCTGAATTTATAGGCCTGTACTATCTATGCGGCACTTCGTGGTTGGTCCTTCAGAATTTCCCTGCTTCTGCTGGTTTTGGAAGACCGTGGTTGGTGTGGGATTGGATTCATTGACATGGGGGATATATATATAACATAACAAGGCTCAACATACGGACTGCATGGTGTTTACGGTGAAGTATGATCTCAATGAGCACCATGTAATTTAGTAAACCCTAAAGCATGGCTCAATACCACTGACCAGGTGGTGGCTTGCTGCAATCCTTCATGGGGGAGTCGGGGGACAGTGATCATCTATATCTATACAAGACTAGCGAGACCTGATCACCAAAGCTCGACCGATGGTCTGAACTCTGAACCCCAGGATCGATAGACTAACGATTCAAATAAGCATGCAAGGGCTCTAATGTAGCCCGCAAGCCCCAAATCCACTGTCCACATGGACAGAAGTTAGAACTGCCACGTACGTACCTTGTGCTAGAGTTGACGATCAGTCTAGTACAAATATAAACGGAAACCGGGGAGGTCACTATCGAGGAGAGCCGGAAGAAAAGCCACTACTGAGTACGGAGTACTGCGCAGTGCGTAGACGCATTCATCCGTGCAAGTGGAGGAGTTGCTCGAGGCCCCACCTGTAGATAGAGGCATTAATTCTCGATGAGATGTAACTCCGTAGTGACCCCTTCGAAGTTCGAACGTCAAGTCCGCGGACGTTCTCCCGATCGCTGAGGGTTAATAATGTCACCGATCAAGTACCGACGGAATGGATCTATGGCCATGAGTGGCATGGCCACTGCTCTGGGCAAACCGCTAAGAAATAGAGGGGCAGACGTGGTCCACTGGGAAATTTTCTAGCGCCAAAGTGCGCCTACGCGGAGGGTCCCGCGGTGTCGAGACTCGACTGCTGTAGTTAGCACGGAAGCCAAAAAAAGCCTTATCAGGACTCCAGATCCCAAGCCCGAAGCCCCCCGACCAAGGAAAGTCTTGATAAGCTGGGCATCCTCCGTGGTTGAACTCGCGGACGTCGTTCCTGAAATTCCCGAAGCGATCGGAAGGACGCAGGGATTTCACATTCAGTTTTGACCAATGGGAGAGCTAGTTTCAGCCTTATCTTGAGCCAATGGAAGGGGCGATCGCTTTCGGCGAAGCATTACCGCGCCATACCAGATGAAGCGATGGCGGCGGGGGCTTGGGCTGCAGAAGGACCCACCGGGTGGATGTGGCGACAAGGGCTTTATCTGTAGCCAATCAGCGCATTTAAAGGACATCATCATTCATCCAATTGCTCTCGAGGGCAAGATAACAATCTGGAATTCTTCCTGACAAGACACGGGTTGGCGTCATGGAATCTCTCGGGTCAGACTTGTCGCAGGCTTGGAAACTGATAACGGAGGTTTATGCCGAGGAGATCCAACAGTATCACCATGTTCCTCTAGTATACACCACGCACAGCTCCTATCAGTATCAATCATCTCTATCATATGTAGACGGTCAAGATACACAGCTGCAACTCTGTTATCAACTCACTGTAGCTGTCGACAGACGAGAAATAGGCGGTACAGGGATCTCACAAAGTGTACATAAAATGCCCCAGGCCCAACTGATCATGATGTTGTGGATGGTGAAAGTAAACACCTCCGGAACCTGTTTACCACCTTCCGACACTTGCCCCCTCTTTCAACCGCTTATCGAAACACCCAAGGCTCTATCACAATTCTTCTCCAGGTTTTGATGAACGGGGGTGGACATAGTTACCTCGACCGGAGTTTACAGACGACAATCACTGACCAATATGATGATTCGCAGCCTGGCCGAGGCAAAGAAAAGAAAATGCCCAGGAATCTTTCTCCATGCATGAATGATGCATCAAGGTTGCCGCCATATTTAAACAATGATCATGGAGATTGCTGCTACAAAACGATGACTATTATCCATGGATGGAATGATAAATGAGATTATGTACAGTTGAACAGTATCTGCTGGTTCTGCCGGCCAAAGAAGTTTTGCGGCGCGCCTTGGCTGGACCGACGGCGTTGGAACTTGGAACCAACGGGTGGAAATTTGGATTTCTGTTCCTGCGGATTGGAAGGGAAAAGTGAGTGAGTCTCCACAGAGTCTCCAGACCCTCTAGACCGTTCGGGGGAAGATTTTTTCGCCACAGCCCGATCCATTGCACACGATATTGGAAGATTGGAGAGAGTAACGGTGATGATGATGAAAGAATCAGAAGGTGTGATTGATATTGAATATACAGAAGCTTGATTTGGATTGAATACCAAATTTCCCTATGTTTATTTGGTGTCAAATCCCAGGCAACAGCAGGTTGAGCATTATTGCTTCCCATTCCACTTCCCCAGCCGTTTAAACCCATTTGGGCTGTCAGGCATTGGCGAGATGAGATTATTCTGCCACCTATAGTCTTCTGAAATTGAACGTAGGTTTCTGTGTCTTTTCTTTTTTTTGCATTTACCCGCGCGTGGCACGGAGCTGATGATAATTAATCATTTCTGTTTTCCCAGCTTATTGCTACAGGGGCTTTATCAAGACAAGAAACTTTGTTTTTTTTCTCTGCTTTTTGGCATCGAAATCCTTGCATGTGCTTTCAGCTGGAAGATTCAGTACGGTGTGGAATAATCAATCGGAGTATTAGGCTTGGATCTTAGTATGGTTTCTTTTATATTGTCGCGTGGGCTGTTTCTGCTTTTTCTTCTTTTTTTCCTTTTCCTTTTTCTTCCAGCGTCCTTTCTAGGAGCCTTGGACTTGAGTTCCCCACTTATTTTACTCTACCATTAGGGTCTTGTCGATCTATCTCGAAGCCGACCGTTGACTCGTTCACATTGCAAACACAAACTGGTCCCGTTCACGCCCGACCCGCCTCGTCAGTCCAGGCCCACCTGCGACACCCCGTTCTTCTGGAAGCATTGATTTTATTATTATATACCCTCGTCTCCTCCCTCTGGACCCCCCGTGGCGAAATAAGTACTCCATTTCTCCACGAAAGGCGGAGGCCAGCATCGAGAAGGCAGAAAACGAAGGACACGGGTCGTCATTCTTCTTCTCTTCGTGTCTTGCATTTTTTTTCCCACCCATCGATTTCAGTTCAGCTCTTCTCTCTCAGCTTACTCGACCTGACTGGCCTTCCTGTTTCGACTGCATTTGCATTGTGATACCCTAGGGCTGACACCTCTTGCCTCATTTACTCGGATCTTCCTGGTGGTGGCTCTCAATCCTTCTTTCCTCTCTTCTCAAACCCTTCCCTGCCTCCTCCCGACCCTTCCCACGCCTGCAGTGATTCTCCTCGATATCCAATTTCAACATGGCCGCGGAGGGCGCTGCCCAGTATGCGCCTGACTATGCATCTTATAACTGGACGGGTGCACCCTCCAACTACGACCTAACGACCAATGTCCACTTGGGTGGAGACTCGCGTATGTTTTGAGGACTACTTGACCAACAAAAAAAACCCAGATACAGTCGACTAATTGAACGACCTGACAGGAACGGAGAATCTCAACAAATGGTTCCAGTCGGGTGATCAGGCCTACATCATCGTGGCATCTGCCATGGTGATGGTCATGGTTCCTGGTCTCGGTTTCTTGTACTCTGGTCTTGCTCGCCGCAAGTCTGCATTGAGTATGATCTGGGCCTGTATGGCTTCGATGTCGGTCGTCACTTTCCAGTGGTACTTCTGGGGTTATTCCCTGGCATTTTCGCCAACTGCTACAAACGGATACATTGGAAATCTCCGCAACTTCGGTTTGATGAAGACCTTGGCCGATCCCAGTCCCGGATCTCCTCTCATTCCTAACCTCCTCTTTGCTTTCTATCAGGTATGGCAGCCCGGGTTTTCATCCGACGCCGGTGGTAAGCTGACGTGGGGTGTCTTAATAGATGCAATTCTGTGCCGTCACTGCCGCTATCGTTATGGGAGCCGTTGCCGAACGTGGGCGTCTCCTCCCCGCCATGGTGTTCGTGTTCATCTGGGCGACAATTGTTTACTGTCCTTTGGTTTGCTGGGTGTGGAACAGCAACGGTTGGGCATACAAGTACGGCGTCATGGACTACGCGGGCGGCGGTCCCGTCGAAATTGGATCCGGTTTGTCCGCTCTTGCGTACTCGATGGTTTTGGGTCGCCGACAGGAACGCATGATGCTCAACTTTCGCCCACACAACGTGTCTTTGATCCTTCTCGGTACTGTTTTCCTCTGGTTTGGATGGTTGGGCTTCAACGGTGGCTCAGCCTTCGGAGCCAACCTCCGGGCGACCATGGCGTGCTGGAACTCGAACTTGACGGCCGCCTTTGCATCGATCAGCTGGGTGATTCTCGATTGGCGCTTGGCAAGGAAGTGGTCCATGGTCGGCTGGTGTTCCGGTACTATTTCCGGATTGGTTGCTGCAACTCCGGCATCGGGTTTTCTCACTCCGTGGGCCAGTGTGATTCTGGGCATTGTCACGGGCATCGTGTGCAACTATGCCACTAAGGGTGCGTGATGTCTTGGCTTTGGCACTAGTAATGCTTGTTTTTTTTTTTTTTTTTTTTTTTTTGTTTTTATCGCTAACGCCCACAAATAGTCAAATACTGGATTCGCATCGATGACTCGATGGATGTGTTCGCTGAGCACGGTGTCGCGGGTATTGTCGGACTCTTGTTCAACGCTCTCTTCGGTGACGACGCCATTGTTGGTCTCGACGGTGTCAACACGGGTACCAATGTTGGTGGATGGTTGATTCACAACTGGAAGCAGCTTTACATCCAGGTCGCTTATATCGTGGCCACCAGCGCCTACTCCTTCGTCATGTCCGCCATTATCGCATACGCCATTAACGCTATTCCCGGCTTGAAGCTCAGAGCATCCGAGGAGGCCGAGTTGCTGGGTATGGATGACGACCAATTGGGTGAATTCGCCTACGACTACGTCGAGGTCCGCCGCGACTACCTCGCCTGGACCCCTCAGAAGCACGACCAGCTCGAAGATGGACACCAGATCCCCGTTGCCGCACGCTACGGAATTGGCGAGCATAGCGAGATGATGCTGGAAGGCCACGCACCGACCGGAGAAGCCAGCCGCAGCAGTCGAGGTGGCAGCGAGGGAGATGAAATCCACGAACTCAAGATGGCTCCTGCTCCCCGCCAAGTCGCCGAGCAGACGCGCAGTGGAGAGGCGGGCGAAGTGCCATCAGGACAACCGCTGCAGCCACTTGACGAGAAGGCAGAGTCGTAAATCTCGACTGACCTTTCGCCATTCCTCGTTATCGTTATTTTCACACTTACATCTTCCTCATGGTCACCTTGCACATAAGCATGATTCATTCGCCAGCGACGTCCGTTTTCCGATATACATTTTGTCATGTTTCGACTAGCCTGTGGCTATCTTCCTATTTTACTACTGAGGAATCCCCATGTATCGATATTTTCCTTGAAGGCTAGGAGTTCCGGGTGCTTGTGCGTTGTGCTTACATAGATATCAGGGCGGGATTTTTTTTTTTTTTTTTTTTTCTCCTTTTTTTTCTTGGTTTGCTCGTTCAAGGATACCAAAGAGATGAGATGAGAATACCTCATTGCCATTTGCTAGGAATGAACCATACACTATATCCATTAAGCATACACAAGCAATTCAGATTGACCCAGTAAAATGTTATTCGTCGATTGTCACGAGTCAGAGCTTGCGATCGCTCTGATCCCACGTTTTAACCACCTTTCAACCTCATCATATATGAATCGATCATCCTCAGAGACCACTCCCTCGCCACTTCGCATACACATCGAGAGACAGAACAAATCAACCCATTCAAAACAAACCAGCAAAATGGGTAGTTGACGTCATTACCCCATGACTCCAATCACCGTTCCTCTCAACTCCACAACGCAATACTAAACAGGAACCTTGACGATCGTCCCCGTCTCAACTTCATAGATGGTATTGGTATGGATTGATACATGGCATTTTGCTAAGGGAATACTGGATGTCTTTGAATTGTACAACGAGAAAAAGCAACTGCTGGCGAGCCTTTCTACATGCCCTCCCGTCGGACCATCGCGCGTACTCTCGTCCGCTCCTCTGCGCTGAGCTTGTCAACCATCTCCGCCGCCTCTCCACCGTGCACCGCTTCATCCCACTCGTCATCTTCCATGCCCATCACCAGCGCCATTTGCACGCATCGCGCAAATGCCTCCCGATGTCGGTACCGTCCTGGCGCGCCATGGCCGCCACCAACGTCCACGGCCGCGCTGACGATTCCAGAAACATCCCGTTCGAGTCTTGTGGTGCCCAAGACATTGATACGGCCGTGGTACGACCACAGTCGCTTCTCCAGAAGTCGCGCCAGATACGCCACTGTGACCGTGAGCAGCCGATCGAATGCAGTGGCAGTAAGGATTCGCGCAATAGGATTCAACAGTTCTGACCAAGCTGCCGCAAAGCGGGGACGGACCAATTCTGCCCGAGTGGTTTCGTCACCCGCATCCCCGTCATGGTCGTACTCGTGATAGACTGTGCTGGTCGGATCACTGTCGTCGCGGGGCTGGTATTCGATATCCCGGAATGCATCTGCAAGAATCGGCCGCAATCGATGTTTCACAACGTTGTTGAAGACGACCTGGATTCCATCGGAAAGCAAATCATTGACCTTGGACTCGAACGAAGACGATAGCGATTGCATGGTCTGAGAGACGACCGCCGCTTCCCTGGGCAAGGGAAAGAGTGAGTGCAGCTGATTTGTCTCCACGGGCAGACCGTCGGCTCCCGTGATCGCTTGCTTCGATTCTGTGTGATTCTGCACAATCCGACGGATGTAGTCGACCGCGACGTCCAAGTTGTTGATCAAGACCAAAAATGAGACCACCGTTTGCTCAGGCGGCTGAGCCCCCTGAACCGGTGCCCTGGGATAACACTCATCGCGCATCTTTCGTTGGGTCATGCCGATGAAATCAGATCCCAGAACTCGTGACAGCGTAGGCACCACATTGGTGACCACAGAGAGCTGGGACGTAGCCAGAGACTGCTGCAACACTTTATTGACAATGTACATGATATCGTCGACCGCGGAAGTGATATGGGGCGGATCCGCCTTCAACGCCTTGTGAGGGTTCAAAGTCAGGCCCGAAGGCTGCTCATCCAGCTGGAAAGCCTTCTCGACAGACCGCCGAAGGAAAAAGGTGGTCATCGTGTTGAAGGGCGTCGCCAATCGGTCATTGACCTTCCGTGCTAGCGAAGAATCCTGCAAGAATTTAGGGAGCTCAACACCCGCATCGTCGTCTCTTTCAGAGTCCTGTGGCAAGTTAGTTTCGAGGATCATTGAGGGAAAAAACATATCAACGCCACCTACACTGCATTTATCGGCCAAAAACCGACAGTAAAGCGACCAGCGCCCCAGCATGACTGCCATCTCGTTCAAAACCCCGTCGATCTCTTTCATGTCGACACCCTCATCCTCGCCAGCAGCTGGGAGTCCGTCTCGCGTCGCTGGTGAATTTGCTCGCGGAGTGCCGGCATTTCGTTGAGCGGGAAGGAAACTCTGCACCAGGAAAGTAAACGCATAGGATTTGACATCCATCAGTTTGCGATCCACATGCCTCTCATCACTCCACGTGTCCAGGATGATGCCTCCTTGGACATCTGCCTCCACCTGTAACCGTTCAATAACCCGGCTCATTTTCCTCGGCCCGTAGTGACGTTCTACAAGCCCACCATGCCCGTCAATAATCTGGGCAATATGCTCAAACAGCTTGGTGAGAGCATTGGCGTAGAAGAACCCATCTTTGCTCTGCGTCCCTCCGGTGCCTGCATTGAGATTGGCTCGTGCGCGTGATGCCACCCCTTGACATACGTAGCGTCCATAGACATCAAGACCAACTTCGGATCGACCGATAAGGGGGAAGAGCTTGAAGAATCGAGTGATTTTGGCCCCGTTGTTCTCCTTGACGGCCTTGTCAAACTCGCGCAGAAACAAGCCGCACAGTGATTCTGCCGCGTTGTCCAAGGTGACATTTGGGGGGTCTGGAACTTCGGCCGTGGGCACAATCTCCGCCGCAAAAGCACCGTGTACCACTTCTGAAGGGATCTGAGATGCCCGGTTGAGGTAGCTGGCTGCCTTTTCCCAGTCCTGCGGGGCGCCCATAGAACCCGCAACACCCAGCACGCAGGCTTTGAGCTCTGCCACTTGTTCTACAACCTCGAGTGTAGCTTTGACTCTTGCCTGTTCCATATCGAGACGACGAACGGCACTGGAGATGCGGTCTGCCGTGGCCGCGGCGTTGGAGAGCATGCCATGGCTAATGGTTCGGGTGGTGCTGGCCTGAGAGCCAAGATTGGCACGCAACAGATCCAATCGTCCTAGTTCCCGAGAAAAGTCCTTCTGGGAGGCGACAAGGGCGTCTAAACGTGCAGTCACGGAAGCTTCCTGGTCATGGAGGTGCGACAGGGTCGCCCTGATCTCCGCAATTGAGCTGGCATTGAAGATGTCCGTCGGTGGGGCAGAAGTTGTAGAAGTTTCCTGTGCTGGGCGATCTGGAGTAAGGTGGGAAAAAGAGCCATGTCCATTGGCAGTGCTGACACTGGTTGATTTGGACATCTCCTCCGCCGCAGCCTGAGGGAGGGGTTGGGGGAAGCAATTCGAGGGGTGGTGTCAGGTGAAATGCGATCTGTCTTGTTGACAGGCGGCCAATTTAGCTCGAAACGCGCCTGGCTGCGGGCGGTGAAGGGTGAAGGCGGTGTGGACAGACAATTTTAGATCGCCAATTAGTAACAATCGATCTGTTGATTTTCTTGTGCAATTAGTTGATGATATATTTACTATTGTTTTCTATTAGTTTACGTCTCCGGAATTTTTTTGTTTCCTACGAGCGTACTGTAGTTACGTTGTTGTTGTTGTTGTTGTTTTTTGTCATCCTCAGGCACCACTCTTACCTCTCTTACTTCATCCCACCTCAGCCGACCAATAGAAACTCCGTCACACATTTGGCTGATTCGACGTCACCAGCTCTCCCTCTAAATACTTCCCCGGTTCTTTTCCCCAGACTCCGGTCACCCATTCCTTACGCACGCACAATTCTCCGCTTTTCTTTTTCGAGGAGATAAATTCCACTGAAGTTGCTTGTTCTTTTGGTGGGAATTTTTCACCTCTCACCTAACCGTCACAATAGGCCGTCGTTGCAGAGAGAAACAGCAGCAGCAACAGCAACGCAGGCAGCGCAGGCCCAAACACGGCCGCTCGCGTGCCATCATGGGCAACGAACCATCGACAGTGGTAGATGAGAAAACGCCTCCCCAGGCGCTAGAGGCTCGGACCATTGAGGCGGTGGCCAAGTACATCAAAGAAAACAATGTGCGCCGCATTGTGGTCATGGTACGTTCTTGCGGACATGTCGCATCCCTCGTTCTTTCTCACGTGCCAGCAAACGTCAGACTAAAAATTGAGGGTCCAGGTGGGAGCTGGAATCAGTACCTCGGCGGGTATTCCCGATTTTCGTTCACCAGACACAGGCATCTATGCCAATCTCGCGCATTTGAACTTGCCTGATCCCGAGGCCGTTTTCGACATTGGCTTCTTCAGGAGCAATCCCAAGCCATTCTATGCCTTGGCCCGCGAGCTTTTTCCGGGACGATATCGACCGACTATTGCGCACTCGTTCATCAAGTTGCTCTATGACAAGGGTCTCTTACTGAAACATTTTTCGCAGAATATCGATTGCCTCGAGCGCCAGGCGGGCCTACCCGGCGAGATGATCGTCGAGGCGCATGGCAGTTTCGCGACGCAACATTGCATCGATTGCAAGGCTGTTTACCCGGATGAACTCATGCAACAGGCCATTAACGATGGGAAAGTACCCTATTGCTCGCAGTGCAATGGTATTGTCAAGCCGGACATTGTCTTTTTCGGCGAAGCGCTGCCAGAGGACTTCTTCCTGAACCGGGAACTCCCTGGCGCTGCTGATCTGTGTATTGTCATGGGAACAAGTCTGTCCGTCCAGCCGTTTGCAAGTCTCCCGGCGTTTTGCAAAGACGGGGTTCCCCGCGTTCTCATTAACATGGAGCGTGTTGGCGGCATGGGATCGCGCCCAGACGATGTGCTTCTCTTGGGAGATTGTGATGCCGGGGTCAGAAAGTTCGCAAAGGTGCTGGGTTGGCTTGACGAGCTGGAGGCGTTGTGGGAGGAAACCAACCCGAACAAGGATGCCCGAGATGCCGAAAATGCTCCGTTGAAGACCAGGGATGAACGGCTGAAAGACGAGGTGGAACGTCTCACTCAGGAAGTTGATCGCACATTGAACATCTCCGATGTCTATCAGGAGCGGGTGCGCGATCATCTCGAGCGTCAATTGGCCACAGATGCTGAAAAGAAGCCGGCCGAAGCCCAGGCACTGACAGATAAGAAGCCCCTGGGATCGTCATCGGGCGTTCTTCGCAGCGAAGAAACCGACCAGAGCCGTGGTCTAGAGAATCAGGAGAACGAGAAAGTGAGGACTCTCCGCGCAGCCGACGAGGACGACAGCTACGGAGGGCTGGGACATGTCTTCCCTCATCTTGCGGGCAAGCAGAAATCTCTTTGATGGGAAACGTACTGGCGTACTGGGGCGGGTGGCAGACGGCGTGCTACGGTTGGTATGGGCAGGAGGATATCATTCGGCTTCTTCTTGGTTTCTAATGTATATTCGAAAGAGACATGGTGTGGATTTCCAGGTGATACGCTGCTCTAGAGGGCTTTTCGGGCCGTTATTCTCACCATAGAAACTCTGTTCTAGATGGGCAGTGTGGAGGTTGTGGAGGTTATTCTGCGAGACAGATCCTGTGCCGAGGTGCTTGCATCTGCTGGACAATATGCGATTGGACGGGTAATGGAAATGAATAATATCTCGAACACTCATGATAGCATCGATGGATTATTCTAGAGTCTAGACACCAGCCCCTCGGCGGGGAACTAACGAAGACTATTGGAGATTATCAGCACGGCGGTCTGACGAGAAAGACAGGTGACAGGTTCTAGACTTCTAGCCCTCAGTCTCTCACGCCATCTTTTGCACCGGGCGGTATTGGCGCATTGCTATCAGTCCCAAGGAAGAAAAGTGATGCTCTCACCGGCTTTTGCTATGAGTTGTATCTGGCGTCACCAAATCATGTCACTAATAATGTCTTGAGTGGACGATTTTGGAGAGTAACTATTAAAAAAAAAAGGAAAAAAAAGAAAAATCTAATCGATCAGATGACCTCACATCATACTTTTTCTACTTTCTTTTGTGCTGGCGGAGGAAATTGAGGAATGGTTGGAAGTTGGAAGAGCAGTGACATAACTGATTCCATACAAGTTTCTGAACTGCGGGGCAAGGTGGGAAGGGCTGCTTGCTCCACCCCCAACTAAGTTAACTCCAAACTTCCCTCACCGAGGCCATCGTCGCCTCCTACTTACTTCTTCTACCTCTTCTCCTTCTCCTTCTCCTTCTTGTTCTTCTTCATTTTTATTTTTTCTTTTCCCTTTGTCCCTCTCCTTCCCCAGAACCCACTCATCTTTCTCTCTCTCTATCTGTAGTTTCATTGTTTGACATCCCGCAGTCATCATGGTTGGAATTGGACCTAAGAAGCCACCATCCCGCAAGGGTGAGGAGACTCAGAACCCCTCTCCATATCTATCCAATTCCCCCAATTCCCCAGTCTCCGCAGACAACCAACCCCCCAGCCGGAACAATGGACTGACCGGATTCGTCTGCCCCAGGATCGATGGCCGATGTGCCTAAGAATCTCTTGCAGCAGATCAAGGAGTTCGAGGATATGTTCACCGTGGACCGCGCGAAGCTCAAGCAGATCGTCGACCACTTCGTCAAGGAGCTCGAGAAGGGTAGGTTCTGTGCCTCGAGAGCAACGCAATTGATAGTCTACCGTCGGGAAGGGACTCAATGCTGATTTATTACTTGCTATAGGTCTCAGCGTCGAGGGTGGGAACATTGTGAGCCTTTACTCTAGCTTGTCCTACGATTCAAACCCGAAAACTAACCGTCCGTCCAGCCGATGAACGTCACTTGGGTCATGGGTTTTCCCACCGGTGACGAACAGGGAACTTTCCTTGCCTTGGACATGGGTGGTACCAACCTGCGTGTTTGTGAGATTGCCTTGACAGAAGAGAAGGGTGAATTCGACATCACTCAGTCCAAGTACCGCATGCCGGAGGAGCTCAAGACGGGCACCGCGGAGGAGCTGTGGGAGTACATCGCCGATTGTCTGCAACAGTTCCTTGAGTCTCACCACGAGGGAGAGGACTTGAAGACGTTGCCTTTGGGTTTCACATTCTCCTACCCCGCCACCCAGGAGCACATCGACCATGGTATCCTTCAGCGTTGGACCAAGGGATTCGACATTGAAGGTGTCGAGGGCAAGGACGTTGTTCCTCCATTGGAGACCATCCTGAAGAAGAGGGTATGGCAATGTGATCCATCGTCACTTCAGACATCGATGCTGACGGCATACAGGGTCTTCCCATCAAGGTTGCCGCTTTGATCAATGACACTACCGGAACCCTGATTGCCTCCGCCTACACCGACCCCGACATTAAGATTGGGTGCATCTTTGGCACTGGAGTTAACGCTGCATATATGGAGGATGTGGGCTCCGTGCCCAAGATTGCTCACATGGGTTTGCCCGCTGATATGCCCATCGCTATCAACTGCGAGTACGGTGCTTTCGACAACGAGCACATTGTTCTTCCCCTCACCAAATATGACTTGATCATCGACAAGGACTCGCCCCGCCCCGGCCAACAGGCCTTTGAGAAGATGACTGCTGGTCTCTACCTCGGCGAGATCTTCCGTCTTGCTCTCCTCGACCTCGCGCAGAGCAGTCCTAGCCTTATCTTCGACAACCAGGATCTTTCAAAGCTTCGCAAGCCCTACCTGCTCGACTCATCCTTCTTGGCTGCCATTGAGCAGGACCCTTACGAGAACTTGCAGGAAACCGAGGAACTCTTCGAGAAGAAGCTCAACATCAAGCCCAACCACCCCGAGCTCGAGCTCATCCGCCGCTTGGCAGAGTTGATTGGTACCCGTGCCGCTCGCCTGTCAGCCTGCGGTGTCGCAGCTATCTGCAAGAAGAAGAACATTGAAAGATGCCATGTCGGCGCCGACGGTTCCGTCTTCACCAAATACCCACACTTCAAGGCTCGTGGTGCTCAGGCCCTGCGCGAGATCCTCGACTGGGCTCCCAACGAGAAGGACAAGGTGTCCATCTTGGCTGCCGAGGATGGATCCGGTGTCGGTGCTGCCCTCATTGCTGCCTTGACCCTCGAGCGTGTGAAGAAGGGTAACCTTGCTGGTATCCGCGATATGAACGACATGAAGACTCTTATTCATTAAATTGGCCCGATCTTGGTTTTGTTTTGGACACGGTTTTTTGCAGCGAAAAAAATGGATGCGTATGAAAATGACGGCCCGAAGGGTCTTGGTTTGACTTTATTTTGATGGCACCGAGCGAGATGAGAATTTTCAGGTATGAATTACTCACAAGGTTACTTTGGTTGTTACTGGTTCTTTTGGGACTGGTCAATAGATCTGGCGGTGCCTTGGTGGTACATACATAGGTAGAACTGGTTGTGTATAACCCTAAGCACATAAACATGGGATCTAGACAGCGTTCTTGATTTGCTCTTACTTCTTGGAGTCTACTTCTTGGTCATAAGATGGTTGATACAATTTTGACGCAGTGCCTTAAAACACCTACGACTACTGACGTACCCGAGCAACTTGAACTTGGTGGAGCTCAAACAATCACTTTCTACTTCAGGAACAGTATTATGAGAAGCTGACGTTTCACAAGGTCTTCACTCTGTTCTGAGTCCTGACAACCAGCTCCAATCCGTCGATCATGGTGATCCCTACGTCGTCGCCGGAACAAAACGGACAAAATGAAAAGCCAAGGTCGTACCATAGAGCGCACTGATACTATGGTTACACGGCTGAAAAACCAGTGTCAAATCTTCGAATAAAGAGGAATGCACTTGGAATGTTGGGGCTGTTAGCGACTCGATGTCCAGGGAGTATGGCATGACTCTTAGGGTTTCCGCATGCGGTATACCGAAGGGCCTCGACCAAACAACAATACAACTGACAAGTCTGACAGAAGCTTGGCGACACCCAAACGAGAGAGATTCCAAAGGAACGTGCAATGACCACCATTTTACTACAATTGATGTTGATCGTGAGGAATGTGCCTTGTGCATAACCGTCGTGGTCTCGATCCGACCCGGCTGGGTGGTTTCGGGGTTTGTTCCTGGTATGTTCTAGACTTGAGACCAGGGTCGAGAAAGCTTAATTGATCAATTAATTTAACCTACTGACAGCAACATGTACAGTGCATGGCGTTCCTGTTCCCCGGACGTCTCTTATCACGGTTCCTGAAGCAAACCAAGGTGGCCGGAATGAACGAGAAGTTTTGTTCACCTTTTCGGCAAGGTCAACCACAATACCACCTCGAACGGTCTCTCTCGACAAATTCTGGGTACCCCATTGGAAAGGAAATTTGGTTACTTCGATTGCCCCGTGATGGCGTTCTCTCTGACTTCGCGCAGCAAAACCCTCATGTTTCCGGAAAGAGCATCGAGAAAGGACCGTGGTGGGATTAAGGAGATATAAGAAGACGTTGCTTGACCTGGCATTTTATGATTCCTCCATCCTCTCCTTTCATACGAAGATATACCGATATACTTACTTCTACCTCACACAGTTCAAACCCGTTTTCTGTATTTCCTCCCATTTCCCATCTTCAGCCGTTTCTCCCTCTCTCCTATACTCTACTCCAAAATGCGCTTCCAACTCATTGCTCTGGCTGCCATGGCTGCCGCCGCCATGGCCGCTCCCCTGGAGCAGCGCGAAGCCAATGCCGTCGCTGACCCCGTGGAAGCCAACGTTGAACACGCGTACGTGGCTCGTGGCGAAGCGGCCGAGGAGAAGGATAAGGATGCTCTGGTGAGTTTTCTCTGCTTGTCTTCAGAGAAGAAGATATGATTCTTCGTTTGAACGGGCTCTTCCTACGTATGAACAAAAAAAAGTAGTTGTCGCTAATCGGATTTTCAACGCGTGTAGAAGGATCTCCTCGGCAAGGTAAATATTCATCCCTCACCCAGAGAAAGAGAAGTCGCGATGTACACGATTGCAAAAGGGGGGTATGGGAAGCTAACGTGATTCCTCGTTGGAAATGGCATGTCAATAGCTTCTTGATACAGTGAGTCCTCGTCGCTGAAGAAAAAAAAATTAATCCCTTAATATGGGAAGAAAATCGGAATGTGCTAACGAGGTTCTCTTTCCCTTTTGAAATAGCTTACCGTAAGTTTCTCCCGAGTCTCCCATACTTACTTAGGGAAGGTTCCAATGGGTTGACATGGGGTATCTTTTTTTTCCAGGGTCTTCTGGGCAGTCTCTAGATTGTGACTTGAGACACAATGTTGTTGTTGTCTCGTCGAATAAAAAAGAAAGCTTGGGTAAGTTGGTGATTCCATTCTTGGTATTCCTGGTCCTTGACTAATAATGCACGAAATGAAAGCGCTTCGGGGGATGGAGTCATTCAGGTTGTCTTTTATGGAAGGGAGTTTGATTATTTATTGGGTCTTCATTCTTTTTATAATTAGGTTGCTCCAGTTAACTCAATCCACGAAAAATCGAAATAAAAATTCTCGCTAAATAAGTCGCTTCGGTAGGTATGCTTTGCTTAATGTAGAATTGATTGAATCCCAACATATACATGTCTGTGGTATTTGGATCAATTGATAGCACTGCAGCGGCATTTTATTTGGTTCCCTATATCACCATAGACGTGCATGCTGCTGGATAGTTCCCTGGAGATACGTATGTATGTACTCCCGTACTAATGAAGTATGTCAAAATGTCAATGTCAGAATGTCAATGTCAGAATATCAAGGTCAAAATATCTCGACAGTTTTTTGAAATGTCAAAAAGTTGTGACGGCGCTTTAAAGCCTGACTATATAACGCGAGAACAGTTCAAGGACGTTGTCCTTGAATCCTAGTCTTTTGCTCCTGGTGCAGCGTGAATGTTCCCAATCGGGTGGGTCGTGACAAAAGTCACCATCACTATCCCGTCCAATCGGGTATCTAACCTGTATGGAAAAGCCAAGATTGTCTTGGCTTTCGCTGGTGTCGGACGGCATGAACATTGGATTTACATGTATAGGTGATCAATTACGCCCGACATAATACAGTTGACCAGTTGTCGGGACATGCAATAAGCTAGAGAGTATTGGCATACAAGGAAAACTCCGTGCATTCTCGAAGGAAAGATGCCAAGGCTAGTGATCAAAGAGATAGACAAAAAAGAACTAGAAGTATGAAAAATAACAAGCATGAGAAGAAAAGTAAAGAGCATCTCGCGACAAGAATCCAATGAATATTCACGAAAAATGATCATGTTTCAAAGGTAGATTCCGACAACCGTCCCTAGAACATGGACCACTACAAGCCTCCTTTTGCGCCTGATCATGTTCATTTTTCTTGTCTTCCCCGAGAGCCGACCGTTCTGCTGCTAATTCGCATGACTCTGGATGAGCGCAGCCAAGTTGAACTCAGATCAACAGCTCCAGAAATTCAGCAATGTAATTCTTCTTCTTCTTCTTCGACTCCTTGGCCAAGCCCATCAATTGATATACGGCAGTCTGAGCCCCTCGTACACTGTACTCCATCGAGAACGTAGTTTCATCGGGTATCTCCACGTACTGTCCGATCAAGGCCATATTGGTCATCCGTGGAATAATCTCCGGACGATCACCGTGTCCCCGCGCGAGCATCTCCGCAGTCAAATGCGGCATAAAGCATGGAATCGTGAGCGAATTCTGCAAGATCGAATCCAACGGGAATCCAAGATGGTGCAAAAGCTCTGTCATGATCTCTTGGCCAGAACACGAGAACATGGGTTTCGTCACGAAATTGCCGATGCGTTCCGGAAACAGGGCGTAGCCCCAGAACACCTGCACCTCGCGCGGCTGATCGGGGAACATTGGCTGATGAGGGATGCTTAGGCTCATTGACCAGTTGCTATCCTTGAGCGTGAGGAGGCCATCGGTTCCTGGTTTGTCGTGGGTTAAGCGGACGAGTCGGTTCAGAAATTCTGGGTCTCGGAGTGTGACGGTGAATGTCTCCAGGCTGGATTCTGGGATGCGAGTGCAAAAGTTGGCTGGGTTGCCGAATTTGGAGCTCTTTCTGGCTAGCTGGGACCATACTGACCATTCTCCTCCGAAGGAGTCCTCAACTCCCATTGGCATGGGCGCTGGTGCTGGAGGTCGTATGTTTGATCCCAAAGTCGAACCCGAACTGATGGAGCCAAGGGTGACAATAACAACGTCGTTTGGATCAACTGTGACAATCCTTTCTATGCTATTTTGGAGCATCGTGATCTCAGAAACTGTGGTAGGGTCGCCCTCGGGGTACATCTTCATGTCTGTAACCCGACAATGAAATCGGAAGTCTACGCCCTGCTCCTCGAGATAATGTGCCATTGGTAAGATGATCGATTGATATTGAGTGTATCGTGTCCAGCCCAGAATCTTCATGTTGTCCAAGCTTCGAGTATCATGGAGCGTTTTGCGAAGATACCTTCGAAACTCGACCGCACTGTGCCATGGCTGAAATGCGAATCTGTCCTTTTGCTTAGTCTTCAGTTACCGCAAGATTCAGTAGAAAATACACACGTTGCAGCCCAGACAGCCCAGAATTTGCCCCTGAAGAATTCCTCGCCAAAACAATCTCTGATGCACTTTCTATTCAGACCCTTCTCGCTTTCCAGCATGAAAGTGATCAGATCCATGCGATCCTTGAGACTCAAGTTCGACTTTTTCATATCGAGTTCCTCTGGCCCACAATTTCCCTGGACCAGAACGTGGGTCGTGGCGTCCTCCTGGGGAGATTCTATCTCGTTGAACTCTTTAATCTCGTCCCATAGAGTCTTACCAGCCTCGGTGCTGGATGGAACCGCACAAAGGAGGTCTTGCATGCAGACATCGTTGAAGTTAGGCTGACGTCCTGCATGAATGACATATCCTTTGGAATCGCTTCCGGTACTGTCCACGCCTCCTCCAGGGTGTGAGTGAGTCTCAAGGATATGAATCTGGGATGGTGGAACTTGAGCATCTTTAATCAAATGAACTGCAGCAGTCAGGGACGCGATGCCACTACCCACTAACCAGGCGTGGACCGTATGAGGATTCCGTCCCTGCGTTTGAGAAGAAAGTCGACGACGAAACATCTTGTTTGTCTTGGTCTGAGGACCTCAATGATTGTTGGGGCAGTATCTGAACGTAGAGTTGGCCCATGCAGGCATGGAAAGGCCCGAAGTAGCCCGTCCCATCACCATATAAGTATACTCTGGTGGGCGCTGGCGTCTCATTGTTTATCGAAACCCTCAACCTATTCAGAACCAGCCCAAACTCTCGACGTCAGCCATTGTGGCGATTGAATAGCGGGCACCGCCCTCATTTGTCCGTAGGCTTGCAGTCAGCGAGGATTCTCCCAGTATCCTGGTGAATGACACAGGGAATAGCCCAGCATCTGCGGGGTCAATTTCTAGAGGTCGTGTGAGTCTGCCTGTGAAAGGAAGAGACACCGGTTGCGTCCTTAGAAGAGCTTTGCCACCGATATGTCCAAGACTTCAATTGAAAAAAAAAAAAAAAAAAAAAAAAAGAAGACGTCAGCATTTCGTAGACAGCAGGGAATCTTGGGGATAAAATCCTGCGGGGGTGAGGGTTCATGAGAGGAAAAAGGGTTGGTTGTCCTTGACTTCCCTTCAGCTGTTTTGTTGCCTTTGTTTTTGGCTTACGGCTTTCCCATGGTAGACCCTCGTACAGGTAAAGGCTAATACGGCCTAACAACCAACAACTCGACTATCGGAAAGCTTCCTCAATTCTGTTGAAGCAGAAATTAACCGATCGATTTTACATAGGTACATTGCGATTAAGATATCGTATTTTCATCCTGTCCGTATAACCTCAATGTAATGTCCATCTCTATATAACGAAACAACCAGCAAATCCACTAACCACGGATCTCCCATAACCTGATGCGACCTTGCTCGTTGCCGACAGCGAGGAGATCCGAGTTAGGGGAAATAGCAACCGAAGAAATGCGCCCAAGAGGTGTGTTAGATGTTGGCCAGTTGCGGTACACAGTGCAAGAAGGGAGGTGAACTATAGGAAAAGTTTGTTAGTAAACCCGTTGTAAAAAAAGAAAGCACGTCGACAGCTGTACTTACCCAGTCTCATAGCATCACGCTTCCATCGGCTGGCCATAGCGAGGACTTGTCCGTCCGGCGAGAAGACGAGATGGCTGATTGGTGTTGTGAGCTGATCCAATGCACGCACGGGCTTAGGGTCGCGGGGAATGCCGCCCTGAATGTTTGTGTCCGAAGAAGACGTTGAGACAGCATTGGCCGCCGCCCATTCCCTCCGATCGTAGACGTTGACAACTCCACTAGAACTTCCAATAGCAACCCAGCGGTCTCCTCCCAGCTGTGTTCGTCCGGATCGTCCTCCAAGGCTGATCACTGTAGTGCCGACAGCACCTTGGTCAACCCAGCGGGCAATCACCCTACGCACTCGGCAGTCGTATTCAGAGACCTCTCCGTTCTTGCTGGCGACCGTCATGCCCTCCCCATCGCTCCACCAGGCGAAGTCTGCAACACCACCGCGACCATCGACGCGGACCTGAGCAAGCCATTGTGCTGTACCGGAATCCAGAATGTTGATGAGACCGCCACCCTTGCGGGTGCTACCGACAAGACCGACATACCGGCCACACGGTGATAACTTGAATCGTTCCATGGACTTCTGTTCTTCCTTGCGATCACCAGTTCCATTGACCTTGTCTACTTTGCCAGTATCCAGGTCCCAGATGTGGAAATACCGCCGGCGACCAGAGGCAAAAATCTTGTTGCCCGTAGGGGGAGCGAAAGCGGATGTGTGAATAGGCGTGCGTCGAATCATGAGAGAAGTGAGGAGAGGGTTTGGAGCGGGAGCAGAAGGTGAAATATGATGTAAGAAAAGAGTCGAAGCAGGCCCTGAAGAGAGGAGAAGTGGATAATGGGGGTGGAAGTTGAGCGAGTCGATCGAAGACTGTCAGAAGGATGCATATCAGTCGCAGACCTTGCCAGTTCACTACAAAGTAAGAACTTACCGGCTGACTGCCACCGACGTCTTTCAATCTCTGAATATCCAGGACCTCTTGACGCAGTTTCCTCTTGCCGCCTGTCCGTGTAGTATCCTGAAGCTTCGTCAGGTCACTGGCACCCTGAAGCAGCTTGGCCAGTGGCTGTGTCGACAATTCATCCTCCTCATTATCCGTGTCCATGTTATCAACACTGCTAGCATCCGAATCGCCATCACCACCGGATATGGCCTTCTTCCGACGTTTGGCGATCAGCTCGGGGTCTGCCCACTCGGGCACCGCATGCAATCGCTGGAACTGCCTGCGCAGCCGCCGAATATACTCCTTACCGCTGATAAGATCTTCAGACTCGGTAACACGAAGCTTCCTTAACCTCGGCTGATCCGCCAATGAGATAGTAAGACGCTCATCATCACTATCGTGCCAAACCGCAGGCACAGCGTCCTCGTCCTCTTCTTCAGCATCGGATGGTGTTGCGGGAGCCTCGGCGAGATCAGTGGTAACGGGGGCATCTCCTGAGTCGAGGAAGAAAAGCTGTGTAAAGCACATGTTAGCCATCATTGGTAGATAGAATTTGCAAGTTCGATAGTCGAAAGAGCCCACGAACATCTGCATCGGCCACATCGTCCAAGTTTTCATCATCCTCGTTCGCCTCCTCTCCCTCGCTAGCATTTTCATCATCGCCTTTCAAAACAAGGTCCATTAATCCACGTCCTTGATGACTCTTTAATGCTGATTGAAAACCATCATCATCTCCGAAGAGCAGCCTTTCGAGCTTCTTCTCCGCATCATCCTTTTCCGGAATATCTTCTTCGTTTTGGCTCATCTCGCTGTCCATATCGACATCACTATCCTCCTGTGCATTTTCTGAGGGAAGTACATTTTCGAAAGGAGATTTGGTCTTCGCTTTGACCGTCTGGCGAGTCTTTTGCTTAAGCCCGGACTTGGGCATCTTGTGAAATTTGGACATGTCCGTGCAGCACGTCGGTTAGGAAAGTCAAATTAAAAAGAAGAGAATTAAGAGAAACAATTGAGAAGATCAAAGGTTTCTTTGTCCCGGTGGCATAGAGAGATGCCACGTTGTGAGGGGAAACAACCTGTTTTGCAAATGCGCCGGGGTGATCGATCTACTGTAGATAATTTTCTTCTGGAGCTCGGCGATCGCCTTTAATTTTTCGGGTGGCAGATACGAGCGGTCGAGTCTGCGGTGGCCGTTGATGCCTTAGGGCTGCACTCCTTGAATTCAGGCCACAACATCAGCATCGTCGCAACTCCGCAACTCCACTCTCTGACGTAGTTCACGTGAAAGTCAAGGTAATCAAGTCATTGGTATCAGCTACATCACACATCAAAATAGCGACATCGAATACAACTATTTAACTACGTTGCATTTGCTAGCTCAGAAGTATCCCTTGTATAGAGGCCAAATGACACGGAAACTGCTCTGAAGGACTATTTTGGTCGGAATGGCAAGCAATCGCCCAGAACAGCGCAAGGATTCTATTGGATCCAGAATTCTGTACATGTGCAGCAGCATGTGATAGCACAGCTGCACTGATGACAATGTTTTGTTCAAAAGGTTTATGCATCATGTACCTGAAAAATGTTGGTAATGTATGAACAGTGGAAAAGTACAGGTTAAGCCGACTTGAAAGCCGACATGAAACGAAGACAAGCACCAAACGCCCTTTAAATCCTAAAGTAATCCTAACGCCATGCGACCATCATTAGTCATTCCGTTGTGCTGTTAGCTTCGTAGAGGAGGATCTCGGATCGTTTTCGCCATGGCTGCTACTAGAGCCTGGCGAGTACGATGATATCGTACGAATATATGCCCCGTCGACCGATGGGTCGTACTCAGCCGCTTCCATTCGACTTCCGGCTGTCTTAGTCTGTGGGCGACTTTCCAGTCCCTTGCCTCCCAAGCCATCATCTGAATCTGATGTATCATCATCTTCGAGATTTGCAAGCAATGCGCGGCGGTGACGATCATCGTCCAACATGGCGTCCTCAATCTCATCCTCTTCTGTCAGAATTTCATGCTCCAGAGACACAGACTTCTTGATGAAGGTGTCGATGATGTAGTATTGGATTGCGTTCATAATGACCGGGAATAGCAGCATCACGAAGAATATCTGGACGGCCGTGTTGCCCTCTGTCCAGCGTAGAGCCCAATCGCCGACTTTCACGATGAATGGCAGTAGTTGGATAAGGAAGAAGACGCATATCTTCATACCAAGAAGCCCCATAAAGTAAATCATGGACTGCTTGAACCACCAAGCTGCACGAGGCGGATGGCCGTAGTTTCCCGACTCTATTGATTCTGGAGGATCTGCAAGCGGAGTATATAAGGCAAAGTGGTTGAGAATGCGAAGAATCAGGATTAGTATCGGGATTCCAAGAGTGGTCTGCCCAGAAGTATCGAATTAGTGTTCTGCCCAATATTGCTGGCAAAATACGATCACTATACTGACATCAATGCCCAAATTCAACAGGTAGAACGAGCAAGGATTTGGCTTGTACTTGCTCGTGATGTCGAATTGACCAGCAGAGAACATCGACATGAGCAGGTTGGCGAGGTGGAGCATGGCCGATCCAAACACTTGCTTCGAGACATCAAATGCCCACACCTTGACAGGTCGCTGTGGTCTCTCCCTCCATCTTTTATAGACCAGTGACAACAACGCCAGAGCGCCGAGCGCCGCCTGCACCAGCAGTGAGAAGGGGCCCAGGAGCTTGCACTCTCCGTTGTCCTCCCCATCGTTATCATGCATTGGACCTGCCATGGGGTACGGAAGTGACGAAGGATAAGGCTGTATCGATGGCGATAGACCGCTGGGAAAAGGGGTCGAGTTTGGATAGCCGGCACCGCTAATGGCAGCTGCAAGAGCAGCTGTTGCTATCGCAGGCAATGTTGGGGAGGGCGACGCATCCATTATGGTATTATTCCGCTGGAAATTATTGGCGATAAGGACACTTGAAGTCGTAGTCACTGGATTGGAAACCAAGTGAGATGGACAGGTAGATGCGTTGGTGTATCCTAGGCATCGAAGATGCACTCGGAATGATGGTGGACGTCGGCGTGACTAGCACATCTCTTCAAACCATGAGCAATGGAGCACTAAAAGATCCGTCGCTACCACAGAGGAACTAAACCACAAGCTAGTAATGAAATGAAATGGAAGAAACGAAACTTCTTTGCCAGCAAGAAGTCTGTTCCAGCGGAAGTTTGAAAAATAAGGGAGGAGGTTAAGCGGCATTGAGGCATTTGTCTAGTGGACAGGTTTGGTCGCTAGTCCCATGCCACCCCAAGCATCAGGTTGGATCCGAGGCGGTGCCGCCAGCCACTTGACATCAAGAGCTCCAGAGCCTGTCCCCATCCAGGGAATCCAGCCCTTCCGCCCGCTGGGCACCATTATTCTGCTAGGGGAGCCCCGACCACCAATTCCCCTTCTTTATGTTAAGCTCCTGGAAGTTTGTAAAAAGTCCCCGTTTCTAGACTATTGTGGATACCATTGAAGCCACTAATAAGCTATGTAGATCCTGCAGGCTGCAGGGAGATCCCAGGCTGAATTTGAATTCCAACGTCCTCCACACTTCGGACTTAGGGGCGATTCTGGAGCTCATTTACGGATAAATTGCATCGAACACATCGAAAACCTAAAGACACTTTCAGAAACCTACAGTAGATACTAGATAGGCTAGTGAAAGCCTCGGAGAATTGCCAGCGCATCAACGCGTGATATTGATAATAGTGAATGAGCCATTCAAAGGGGACGTATCCCATCCATAGAGCATTCTGTGTCATCCCTGAAACAGGATCAGAGTCTTCTCGCAGCCGTTCCAACCGCCGGCAATCATTGTAGCCATGAATAAGAGCCATGTGAAACCCATAGGTGTGAAAAAAGAGAAACGCCGGAAACCCCACAACCAACCCATTATAGACAACATGGGAGAGCCATTGCAACTCCACGCGCAGCTAGATGCCTGAAAAGGGTACCCAGAGAAAGAGCAAAGAAACACAAGCACATCATTCTATCCCATGCTGCTGTTTGAGACGTTCCAGATTTTCCTGCCTCTCGGCAAGGTCCTCTTTCGATCTGAGCATCTTCTCCGGCTGGTGATATAGCACTAAAATCGATCAACGTCAGCAGGTATTCTCCAGTGACATTTGTATAACTCCCATGAATCGCAGATTGAGGATCTGTAATGGCGTACCGACGAGATATCTGTTCTGAAAATTGAATCCATTGAGCTTATCGCATGCCTGTTTGGCGTCGTGAACGTCCTCGTATACGACAAACGCGGTGCCTTTCGAATTGTTGGCGATGCCCTGACGGATTTGTCTAGCAAAGAAGGTCAGTCATCTGCCACGCAGAATCTCGAAGCGCGAGAGGTAGCTTACCGAATCGGCCCAAACTTGCCGAAGAGGTCGAAAAGCTGTTCTGCAGTGACGTTGTAGCTGTGTCGAAGCGCTCCGTTAGTTGTCGTTCACGAGTATAAGCATTACCTCCAAATTCAAGATTCACGACGATTCAGATTTTCGGTCACGCGGGGCAATTTAATAGAGACATACTTCAGGTTCTTGACGAAGAGAATCCTAGAGCAAATAGTATGAGAGTTAGCCAAGAACCATCCGAAGTACAAAGTATATCGCCGTCGCGATGCGCGGTCGGACAAAGTAGTGGGAAATCAGATGGCCGGGGGTCCTGGTATGAAGAGGGGCAAGTCGTGAAGAAAATACCTACCGATTGGCTTCGGGGGCGAGCTTCCGGCTCATTCTTGGGGGGGGAGATAGATTCAGGAAAAGCAAGTTGGTGAAAATAATGATGATAGATACCAAAGACCGGTACCACGATGGGAGATCAATAAGCAAGAGAATGTGAAAGGGAGGGAAGACACGAAAAGGCGACAGATAAGGCAGTATGTCGGGGAGCGCAAAGGCAGGCGAGCAGTGAGTTCCAGCTCCGGAACGGGGGGATGCCTTGCCTGTTGGGGAATAGCCTCCTGGTGGCCGCTGAGCCTCATTTTGACCTTCCTCGAGAAACGCGAAACCATTATCATGATGATGATATTTGCATTGACCTTCATATAGATTGCCCACAATTTTCGATGTGAATCAAAAAGTAAATAAATCATGTAGAACTAGCTACTGAGCCATTACGTAGATCTTACTGAGCCAGAAGCCTACCTAGCTTCTCTGGTTACTCTGGTATGCTCGGCCGCAAACGAAACCTCCAGTGAGAGTCGTCCAGTACTTGGCCGCCAGTCGACGGCAGCACGCCGCTTCGCCTTTGCCGTCCGTCGCGCTCCCCTTAGACCATCCCCATCCCCGTCTTCCTTCCCATCAATTCATGGGACACCCTTCAATCGCCTGAATTACTCGGACTGTCTCTTATTTCTACACTTACTGCAGCTGGCTTCAGCTGTGCCCGCACCCGCGGAGCGTCCTCCTCGGCGTTCTACCCTCCCGCCGCTCTCGACTAGTCCCGAGCAGAGAGAGACTCAACTTCCCCCCTCAACACAGCGCTCCGCTGCGCAACTTTTCTCCCGTCAACGTTCCCCCACCCCCCAACAACGCTCTCATTATCATCCAGTGCCGGATCTCATTTCATTGTCTATCGTGCGCTCTTTCATTCTGCCAGGAATGACCCTCCCTTCGCCTGCGGTGGCCTGTCTCTAGCCTGCGTGGTCCAACACCCCCGCTTTGCACCCGCCTACCGCAAGCACATCCCGTCTCTTCTCCGGTCCTTTTCCTCTGCCTGTTCCCTTCGATACCATCTTTTACCTCGAAGATGGCGAGTGCTACGTCTTTTCTGAACGATTTCGGGAGCCGTCCGCCGCATTACCGCACCCCCTCACCTCCGCGACGCGCCGTTGAGCCCATCTCGCCGTCCTTCACCACCGACTTCCGGGCCTCATGGGCGGAGCGCGGCGCCACCAGAGCTGTCAGCTCTGATCGCGACCACCACCTCTCGCACAACGGTAGATATGCAACTGCGGATGGCGGGGCTCAAAACCATAGATCAAGCCATGGCCGGTCGAGTTCTACGATCGACACTCTGGCGACAATTGCTTTAGCGACGAGTCCTACTTTTGCTCCGATCCCCTACCGGCCTCCGTCTCAGAATTCCACTCCCGCGATGCCCCTCTTTCCTCCCGACACTACAGAGTCTGCCGAACGTCCAGCGAAGCGTCCACGGTCGGAAAAAGATGCATCGCCGTCTCATGAACGGACGGGCGCGGGATTGGACACACGCCCTTCCTCCATCCTTGATAGCATGAAAACGGATGCGGAACTTCTGTTGAACTTTGCTAGACCTACGAATTTCCCTCCCATCGCCTCTCCTTCGAAGCGAGTCAGCATAGACGAGTCATTCGGTTTCGGAAGTGGAGCAAAGCGCCAACTCACGGTTGACTTTGCTGGTGGAGGGCACATAGGAGTTGACGAGGAAAAATCTGCACACACTTTCTCTGGCAACAGTTTGCCGCCGTCGCGCATGAGATCGCAATCAGATGGCTCGGCGGTCCTCTCCCGTCCAGTGATTCAGGGTGTGCGACCCAACACAAGTTCCTCCACCCTTCCACCTATCGTCTGGCAAGAGGAGCATGAGGAAAATGGTTGGGCTCACGCAGCCAACGCCCATGACAGCGCTCCGCCCAATGGAGCTCAACAATCTCACATGATCGAGTCTACTGCAACAGCGAAGGCAATGGGTCCGCCATCCAAGGTGGAAGAAGACGCGGATTCCGACGACTCCGGTCAGGCCAGCTGCGCTGCCTGCAATCTAGTCCGGACACCCATGGCTTCTGAGGATCAAGGTGAAGTAACATGGATTAGTTGTGATGGCTGCAAGCGATGGTTTCACATTGTTTGTGCTGGTTTCAAGAATGATAGGGAGGTTCGGACCATCGACAGATTTATCTGTCGCGGGTGCCGGCCAGTACATGGACAGACGACTTTCGTGCGCAAATCCTCCCGAGCACGCACCGCAATTGATTATGCGGGCCTCAACCAAGGACTCGTGAAGACTGCTACCGACGCCCTGGAACACCACTACATCGAACCGATCAAGCAAGGCAAGATTCGATTTCTCCCCGAGAATTTTCCCCGTATGAGTCCCGAGTTGATCACGGCTGAATACTTTGAACGGGGCAACGGTATGACGGAACCCATTGTCATTCCGGCTTCCTTGAACAGTCGTAGTTCAGTTCCCACGATCGACGCTCACTTTGACACTCTCGTGGAAGATGCACCGACTCAGGAGATGTTCGACGAATTGCTTGACCACCTCCCTGATGAACGCCAGGAGTTTGAAGAAGTCATTGATTGCGGTCAGGATCAGCTGGACATGGTCATCCCTCAAGGTCTCACGGTCAGGACTGTTGCGGAGCTTTATGGTCCAGAAGAACGAGTGGAAGTCATCGATGTCAAGTCCCAGCAGGGAGAGGACAAGCGCTGGAACATGCAGAAGTGGGCCGACTACTACGAGAGTACAGGCTCAAAGGTTGTCCGCAATGTCATCAGCCTGGAAATCTCGCAGAGCAAGCTTGGCCGCCTGATTCGCCGACCGAAAATAGTGCGCGATCTCGACCTGCAGGATTCAGTATGGCCCGAAGAGCTCAAAGCGATCGGCGACTTTCCGAAAGTCCAATTCTACTGTCTGATGTCTGTAGCTGATTGCTACACCGACTTTCATATTGACTTTGGTGGCTCCTCGGTGTACTACCATATCTTGAAGGGCAAAAAGACCTTTTTCTTCATACCTCCAAAGGAGAAGCATCTGAAGAAATATGAAGAGTGGTGCAACTCTCCTGCCCAGGACACCACTTTCCTTGGCGACCAAACGAAGGAGTGCTATCGGGTTGACCTTTCTGAGGGGGATACGATGTTGATTCCCTCTGGTTGGATCCACGCCGTGTGGACTCCCGAAAACAGCCTTGTTATCGGAGGTAATTTTCTAACAAGGCTGAACTATGGGATGCAGATCAAGATCGCAAAGATTGAGAAAGATACCAAAGTCCCACGGAAGTTCCGGTATCCGTTCTTCCAGAAGATTCAATGGTACACAGCATTGAAGTACCTAGAAGATGACCCAACTCCTCAGAGTGTCCTTGATGCCTTTGCGCAAGACGAAAACTATCGATTCCACCGACAATACCCTATTTACTACGAATTCGGAGATAGGGCAAACACGGCACCGCCTGGGTCTCCCTATCATAATTCTCGCTATTACTCCCAGGCTGAGTTGGAGGGTTTGCCGGACCTTGCCAAGTATTTGCTTCGGACGGCTTTGATCGCAGGTGGATACATGGTTGAAGGCGTGACCGTGGATCAGAGAAACGCAGTAAAGCGATCCATACCCAAGGGGCAAGGCGATCCAGTGGATACCGTCCGAAAATTTGGAGTATGGGTCGCTTGGAAACGAGGCAATGAGCAAGCAGCACAATGGACCCGTCCAGGTGCGATCGAAAGCAGTTCAAAGATTAGCCTCACGGAGAAGAAGCCAGCAGGTCGACCAAGTCGCCGGTCAGAGCGCAATGCAGACAGCCAGCGGATGTATGCTGAAAGGCAAGCCGTGCAGCGACTGCCCGATAATCTTCCCGAATCCTCCAACGGCACATCTAGTGGTGCATCTGCAGTCCCTTCTAACAATCCTACTCCTGCCCCGAGCAAGGCGCCGTCAACCGGCACCGGTGTGAAAGAGGAGGTTCCCAAGCCTCGAACCGTCCAGAGGGGCTCCGGCCTTGGACCGAAACGGGTTGCTTGTGATGCGTGTCGCAAGCGACGAATTCGCTGCCGGCACAAGGATGAGCAGAATGATGCGATGTCGACCAAGCAGATGGCGCTCGGCGCTTTCGGCTCTGGAATGAGTCTGCAAAGTCCCGCCTCGTTGGCCCATGATGCTGCTTCTGCACTGAACTCCCTCGCAGCAATTGCGTCGGAGGCTGGCCTGCAAGAAGGCGGTAGCATGATGGTCCTTGACCGGTTCGAAGCCTCTGGGAAGTATACGTCGGCCCTCGTGAGCGCCCCTAATGCGGCTACCAACAGGCTGGACCTCCACCTCAGTCCTGACGGTGCCAACTCTGGAAAGAAGGGTCGAAGCAAAGCTTGTGACGATTGTCGGAAGAGTAAGGTGAGTAACAACATGAATCTCAAGGCTGTCAAATGCGAACAGCCTTCCCCTTTGATGAGTCCTCTGCTAATTTCAAAACGCAGCGTCGTTGCATACATGACGAATATGGCAGGATTGATCCTATCAAAGCCCAAGAACGATCGAAGCCTCGAGCTACGAACTCTGCTAAACGACCCCGACCCTGTGACGAGGGTGTTGCCCCAACCGCGAACAAGAAAACGAAGCAAGAGAGCACCTCTCCAGTGGCGAGACATTTGAATCACCACAGGAAAGATAACGATACTTCAATGATCCAAGCACCTTCTTCGCCCGTTCTCGATAAAGAATCGGGTACTTTGAACGCTGCTTATACGGAAAGTTCAAATAAGAGCGAGGTTCCGTCGCAGGTAGTGATGGGCAACGTTGGAAACGATGCAACCTTGGACCAGACTTCATACGCATCGCCACCCGCCTTCCAATCCGATGCGATGGTTACAAAAGAGGTTGATGCCGTATCTGTGCCTTCTAAGCCAACAACTTCTTTGGTTTCGCCGCCAACTTCACTGGCAGACGAGACTGATGTTTCTCACGACCACACCAATGGCGATATGCTAGCGTCTGTCGAAGGTGAGCAGCCAACCGTTCTGCACACACCAAACTCAAGCTCCCGCCATTCTTCTCGTCAACCGCGCCATGTCGAGAGATATGTGACAGAGGCCCAATCGGCCAAAGCTACCAAGCCAACCGGCACAGCGCCATCAGCTCGTCGTTCGTCTTTCGGAGGTTCAACAGCAGTCGCGCGCAAAACTACACCGGCTCCCCCGTCAGCTTCTAAGAAGCCTTCATCGCGTCCTTCTTCGTCGCACGCAAAGAAAAGTGCTTCACCGATGGTTGAGAAGAAGTTTGATCGTAATGCGACGACTTCGATTTCTCCTGGGCAACCCAGTAAGAATACGAAACGTGAGCGGCCGAGCTTTTCAGGCGAGCCAGATGCTGAAAGCTTGCGCCTGATACGGGAACTCCAGGAGCAGGAATTCGGACTGCGAAAGCGGGCAACGAGAGTTTGAGAATCAAATCATCGATGTCTTGCTCGTCCACCGGGTACACTCTTTTAGCGCATGGCTTTTCCTCTTTATTTTACTCCTTCGGTCTGAGGCGTCTCTGATCTGGACAGATCACATTCAGAAGGAATCAACAGTGCCACCCAGTTGGTTCCTGAGAAGCGGAGTTGGGACAGTGAGCGGAGTCATTAAGCGGGCAGGGGCCCTCGGAATTGCTTTTTATGGTTTCGGCGTTGTCTTTGCTAGGCTCCATGGATTCTTTGACCTCCTTTTGGCGTTGACAATCTGTGTGTGTTTTCCCATCTGGTTTGCCTTTCTCACATGGTGGTTTTCGCATATATCCCGGGTCGGTTCCTTCCTTCACTTGACGTTCCCTTTTCCTGACCTTTAAAGTTGGGCTTTCCTTTATATCTCAAGTGTTGAATCTCGATTTATGGATCAATGGCGTTTTTTCTGTTTTTTTTTTTCCATCCTCGCCTTTACAACATAACTTTGTCCCTTCCATACCTCCCTGACATCGTTTGATAGTTGGCTTTCTTCGCTATTGCACTTTGCTTTCCCATCTGACCTTGCAACAGATACCTCTGTTTTTTATTCATCATTCAATTTCGATCATGCAAACAATGATCCTAGGTTCATTTCTTGCGTCCTCATTTTCGTTAACTATCATCTTCTGTCTCTTGCAAAGACGTGATTCTAATAGTTTGAGTAACAAGATGTTTAGGCCTTTCGTTTATTCTTTTCCCATTTTTCCCTCTTCATCTCTAATAGTTCCTTACTTATCCTTTTTTTTTTAGCCTGACTTCTCATCGCATGCCATTCCAGTTGATTGGTTGGTTGGTTTGGTTGTTTAATGTTTTTGGTATTTCTTGATATTGAGCAAGCACTGCCTGCACATCTACTTTTTTTTTTTTTTTTTTTTTTTTAGCTCAGGCTAGGTTCGAATGTGATCAAACTTCTTCAAGAGAGTCCTTGGGTTTGTTCTTGTTCTTTTGCTTCATGTCTTTGGTGTAGTCCAATCTCCTCCTGCCTTGGGTTAGGTTTGTATTTGATCTATACAATGATACTTTTGTTTTTAGAAACGAATCGTACAAAGTGTTGAGAGATATCCAAAGGGTATTGTAATTTTTGTTTGATTTGCATTGTTCTAACTCCAGAAACCGTCATATCATCATCATCCATATCCATCCATTCCACTCCATCGCATATCGTCAGGCGTCACGTCGCAAAAACACCAACTCTAAATCCAGCCATGAAACACCATCTATTGGATCAGAATAGTCGGAACAAAAACAAGATTGGGGTATAATATACGCCAGTCGATATAAGAAAAAGCCCAAAAAAGAACGCAGATCTCCCAAAACAAACTCCAAAACCAGATCCTCTCAAGAGGTCAACTTTCCGTCGGTTCTATTCGATCGCTCCGCGTCGTGTCGTGTCTCATCTGCTGCATTGCCAGTAGAATCATGGTTTAGTTGTAGCCTCGTTCGAAACGATGGTGGCGGTGGTGCTCATGTCTTCATCTACCCCAGCAGAAGCAGTCCAGCGCTTGGCTCGTTTCGACTCGCCAATCCAGTCTTTGATCACGCACGGGCTCTCATCTGGACCCTGGCACACCTTGCGACGGTGAAGATGCTTGAAATGAGGGCCCAGAGGGCCGTTCACGTAATGATACTGACCAGCGAAACGGTATTGTCGATGGTCCCCTAAATGATAGAATTTATCGCCCCAGTGGCCATTGAAGTAGAACCACTCCGTTGGCGCAAGCGGACTGAATGTAGATGCACGCAGGGTTTCGTTGAGATAGTCATAGGTGTATGCGTGGGAGTTCAGCAGAGGATCCCATAGGGGACCTCGGTCGGTTTGATCGTGCAGAAGACCCCAGGGAAGGATGTATGAGTGAATCCCTGGGGTGGCATACATGGCATGAGTACCGATGGCCGAATATATTACCGGCTAAACGACACATATATCAGCCTCAAATGCCGGATGCGATTACATGCGTGATTGTCTCAACTTACCCGCTGTCCGATTTTCTCGACGGCTTCGTAGCTATATGCTTCGCCGCCACTATGAGCACTGAAAAACAGAGCTTTGGGTTTGCCATTGTAGAACCGCACGAGACAATGCTCCCAATCGCCCACGTGGTTGCCAAATCGTACGTTAAACACCACATTACCCAGGTTGAAGCTGTAGAAATAGAACCAGAAAGCATCGACAATGCCATTCCCTTTATCGCTCACGAGCAGAACGGCCGGTGCATCGCTGCGTCCAGCACTCTTCATATCTCCCTGTATATTCTTGCCGCCATAGCGTCTTCGCAGTTCTCCTTTCATGTCTTCGTCGAGTTCCAGCGGTAGCGCACCGTCCATTTGATCCACGAGGTCGCTGTCTTCATTGGGTTGTTTTACATAACAACCAGCATCGGCCCATTTGGCTCGTTCCACCGCGTTGTCACCCGGTATGGCTCCGTCCACTCGACCGTCCCCGTCCGCCCATGATTCTTCTACATCGTCCTCGCCAGATTCGGGGATGTTCTTCTCACCCTCCATCCAAGGAGGACGGTCTTCGACATTGTCGTTGCTCGTCAAGAACACATACCTTCCATCTTGCCATTGGTTCAATTGATCAAGATCGCTTAAGGTGGGATGGTCAGATCGAGACTGTATCGGAGTGTAGTTCAGCATCGGGGTAGTATGATAGAGGTGTTCGGCAATATCGCATGGCCAGAACTGCTCGCCGGAGAAGAGATGAACAAGCGGAGCATATTCAAACACATAATCAGGTATCTCCCGACGAGCTCGTTCTGCGTCATCCCACTGGTCGGGATTCTCTGATCCGCTCGTCCAAAAAGCACGCCAGGGAGCTTCCTCCTGGGACGGCTGATCTGCGCCAGGTTTGCGATGGCCGAAGCGAGCGCGAACCGGTCGGAAATGAGCAGCACCACAGAAACCTAGAAACCGGCAGGCTTTGCGGTCGATCCATGAGCGCGAGCTCGCGATCCAGCGCGGCTCGTCGTGGTCCTCCTCATACCATACGAACGCGGTCGGATTAAGAGCCCGGACCAGACTGTTTATCGATACATAGGCAATAAGAGAGGATAGCAATGCAATTACAGCTCGGGTCTTCCGTGTCATCTGCTGGACCGTCCCGGTGGCGGCGGAATTGTTCGCGATCGCGACGTCGGTCGACGACGCGGACGGCGGCGAAGATGGAGCTATTCCGGCCTCGTCTTTGGTGTCCTGCCCGTCTACCTCCCGGGCAGAGTGAGGTTCAGTAATCGACTTGACGACAATGCGTCCTGATGGTATTGGAGCCAAGAGTGGTCCCTGAGTGGAGGCTAGAATGGGGTTCTGCGGGAGCGGGCCGGGAGGGATGATATGGGATAAGGCTGAGGACCAGAGGAGCAATAATAAGACTGATAAAAAGCCATGATGCAGTCGGAGGGCCACTATAAGAAGGAAGCATCGGAAGAGCCATTGAGTCAGCGCAGGTCGAGAACAGAATTTCCAAGTCCAGTAAGAGTCCCCGTGAGCAGCAGAGAAGTCATGGTGGGCATTTCAAAGCAAGACGCAAGAGGAACTTTGGGCAGTGGGTCATGGCCGGAACAGGCGGAGATCTCAACCGCCCGAGGAGAGAAACCAGGACTTGGCCCAGTCAGAGGGCCGCTCGGGAGTGAGCGGATATAGCATCATGAAAGCAGAGGGCAGATCAGATTGGACGAATGCATGCCTTCGCTGGGTTCATTTTTAGAGTGTGCAGGGCTGAAGACACGGCTCCTTTGCTTCCGCACAGAGCCGGATCTCCAGACAGTCAAGAAGAGAAAAGAAAAAAAAAAAGCTTGGAAATCAAGCAGAGCAGTTCTTTGGTGCCCAGTGCCCAATGATGAAGGAGTATGACCCATTATCAACGGAACAGACGGATATACTCACTGGCGACCAGCGGCACGATTGGCAATGATAAGTCTTTTTGTCCTTTCCCTTTTCCACCTAGTAGGAACTTGCTATATTCCTCGGTGGTGGATTGATTAATGATAGCAATAAGAGAGGTAGAAGAAGACAAGAGAGAGTCATCGAAAGAGTGAGACTCTCAGACAGACCCATCAGCGAGGACCGATACTTGCTTTTTTTTTTCTGCCTGGTAAGTAATCGCCCAGAATAAATAACCTTTAGATTACCTAGTCATTGTTTGAGACAGTACAAGTGATCGAGCATTGTCATTTGATAAGCCGTCGGTCGGCTTGTCACCGCTCCAACATCCATGGGATCGTCGCAGGGAGTGTTCCAGGACATCCATTCATTCTTCGGGATGGAGACATGAGATGAGATGAAGAAGAGAAGGTCTAGCTACAAGAATCTGCGTCTAGGTCAACTGATGGACCGAGTGCACAGAGATGAACCATCCACAGAGCGAGAAGTTCCCACGGGCGGAGAGAAAGCCGGAGAGAGTCCAGACTGTCGATGTACCTAAGTAGTAAGGTACTGTACCATCCCGTCCCCCTCAGCCCTATCATCAACCACAACACAACCACGACGCTCGCTATTCATGTGGTGATCTTTGATCTTCCTTTGGAGGACATCGTGATTATTCAGGTATCGAAGTACCAATCAGTCTACTACTCAACATGAGGAAAAAGTAGTCTGATGTTTTTCCTGCGTGAACGGCTGAAGAATCGTACCCCACCTCATTCCTCTTGTATCAGACGAGCTGTATTATCGTATGCTTCCGTACGGTGGGAGACTGGGAGTTTCAAATGACAATCCCTGTTACGCAGTCACAAACCCTGCAGAACCGCCGTAGATCAAGGTACACTTGATAACAAGTGACAAAAGAAGGTAATCCTGTTGTTCCTGCGGTTGTAACCCGGTCAATTCGAAATTCTGCTTTCAGATAGGCAAGGTATTAGAGTTAACACAGTACGGGACATTCCTGGCCCATTCTAGGAGTAGGAGCCTACTCTATAAGTCTATCGGGCCGCCGATCATTCGCCAAACACCGCGTCGGTTTGCAGCCAGAAACACGTCAATTGAATCCAACTAGTGTATTCGAGCGTATGCGTAATACTTTTTTGCGGACACCAGCAAATCATGGCGTCATTCTGATTCTGCCGTCTCTACCTTTAGAATGCCATTTTCTGCCTTCGTGAACCCTTCGATCAACCTGCCCTGACATATTTGTCAAGCTTACAGAACTTTTTCTCGGGTCGGATCGTCGTGGACCTCTTTCTGGGGCCCTTTGGGTCTGGGGGTTGGATGTCAAGTAAATGTTCTCGGGCATTGGTTGAGGTTCCCCCCTCTTTTCCGCCTGTACAGGGGGAGAAAAGAAAGACCATCCAACACAATAATCTCCTTGGTTCACAGCACCGCTGATGAACTTCAACGCGATGCAGGCGGCACCAGAGC
Source organism: Hamigera avellanea (assembly GCA_027569715.1). Taxonomy (NCBI): domain Eukaryota; kingdom Fungi; phylum Ascomycota; class Eurotiomycetes; order Eurotiales; family Aspergillaceae; genus Hamigera; species Hamigera avellanea. The sequence goes on along the minus strand of JAPDKU010000043.1, from coordinate 164,007 downwards.
CAATTCTGGCGGTTGATCCCGCCATGCTAGAGGAGTTTACCGGAGTTGACTCGGAATATGAGTATGAATATGATGAGACACAAACAGAGGTGCGAAAGAAGAAATTTCCCGCTAATTCCTCTCGAAAGAGTCTACCTAAGTCTTAGCTCCAATTACAAGCTTGCCTCCAAGGACTATCATCGACTGACTGATGTAATGGTTTCTTCATTCATAGACTTTCTATATCAATCTTGATCTTACCTCCTATCACGGTCCCATTCGACCCCCGCGCCGACGGCAGTCACAACCGGATTCTGCTCTCTCCTCTACCTCCTCCTCGTTCCCATCCCCCGCTATCGGCCCTCTCGGTCCTTCCCCGGAGGACAATGATACCATCAGGGCAGACCCGAACGGCGCAGCGGGCGACAGTGTCCAAATCCTAGGCCTCCACACCCGCAACCCGATTGTCTCCTACCAGAACCAGATTTTCAGCTGCTCCTGGGCTGATCTGCTTGGGACGGAGATGCTCTTCGCCCACCCCGAGGTCGTGCCTATCTCTGAGCAGCAGCAATCAGCCGAGGTGACATATCTGAGGCGCGGGAAGGACTTCGATCTCATCGCCGCCAACAGCGTCAAAATCCTCGGGCGCAAGGCAAATCTCATTTCGAGTTCGGGTGCGGGACCAGCAGCGCGGGATGCGGCACCATCCACCACCGCTACTGCTGCGGCAGCTCTCACAGGCTCGCAGGCTGCAGAGGCTTCGCAGGCGACGGATTCTCCGCGTAGAACTATTCCTCAGACGAATCAAGCGCGGTTCCTCCAGCGCCTTATGAATGTCAAGCAGGCCAAGGGGGAGGCTGACACGGTCCGTACCGTGTTCAACTTAAAACGAGGACAGAGATTAGGGGAGCGGCTACGGGGCTGGGCACGCACGGAGGAGCAGATGGCAGAGATCCAAAGACTCAATCGCGGCGTGTTAGAGGGGGACCTGGACGCACTTGTCGCACTGGAAAAGCTCTATGCGCAGGTGGAAAGAAGTCAGGATATTGGCACTCAGATGGCGTTGGAAGACCAGCGCTTTCAGTCTTGATCAATTTGGATTGGAAAGATCCAGATGTGATTGGCTTGGTTCGTTCCATCGAGCCTGGGTCTGAGACCACCAGGAAGTAACTAGCATGTTACGACCATCGAGACAGCGACGAGGTCATCGTCCGAATGCCTCTGCTGACACTCCCGATGCCTTGTTCCGGTTTTCAGCCTCCATGCTTGTTACGGACCTGCAGCTTATCAGTTGCACAACAGTTGGAGATATGCAGCAACACTTCGCCATGTATGTGTTGAGAGTCACGTGGAGCTCCTCTGAAGTCTGCCGTTGTCCCGACCGAGGATCTTCACCTGCACGGCTAGCTTGACTAGCTGTTACCAATTCCTCGGCACTTCTGGGTCGGTCGATGATCGACTTCGACCTTGGCATTGAGTTTTTCGCATTGCATGAAAACCGGATGTTGCTGGCAGCTGATCAGCGCTTAAGTATACGTCAGCGCTTGGTCTGGCGTGGTGCACCTCATGTCAGAGGCTCAAGAGTTTTTCGCACAATGCGATTGCACGGCTCACTTCCATGTGAGATTTCCTCTGGACAGGATGTGACATCGTCATATGTACTCCATACTGGGGCTTTAGAAAGAGAGGTCAGAAATCTATCTCAATTGTCGTATGACTCCGCCAAGACGATCGTCTAGTCATGAAACAAATCAAACTACATGTCCAAAACTGAATTGATATGATTCATAACTCTCCGCCATTCTAGCTGATTGAAAACAGCCGAGTAGTTCTCATGTGAGCTATGACCGGCCTTCTCACAGTAAATCTGCACACAGACGACGACGACACAGCTCGAAGAGAGATCGATGGAATTGATCGAAGTAGTTTCTATTACTGAACATCTAAGTCACATGCTAAACAAATAAGGATGAAAAACAATACAAATGGAACAAACAAACAAAAAACCCATGATTTTCCCAGCATGAACTCCAGATATGACGAAAATGACCCTATGCCGACCAACCTGGCCTGCTTTTGTTGTTTCCCGTACCTTGCATACATACCCTCCAACCGAAAAGCAGCATTAAAATTGAAAAGAACAGACAAACACTGGCAGCGTCCTCGATTGCTCCCGCTAAATAAGCCGCCGAGGTAAGGTATCTCGCAAGCAAACAAGGAATCAATCCAGTTTCCGATACCATGACGTACAATAACCCAAAGTTGTCGAACAATGCAGTAACGGTGTCCATCATAGACGGTGACCGTCAGCTGATCCCATGGGACCAACGATGCGTGGAAGAAGGCTTTTTCAAAACTCGAATCGATTTGAATGTTGATTCAGTTCCTTTGTTCCTCGACTGCGTCCCACAGCGACGATGAAGTCCTGAACCCAACGGGCGATGGTGGAGGTGGAGGCGGGTACTGGACCGCTTGTGGACTCGAGTCGATCGAAGTGGTGGACTTGGGGAGCTGTGTCGAGGCCAGGATGGCTCGTGAGATATCTTGAGTGAAGGTCGAGGGCGTCAAGACGGTGGGACGAGTACGTGGTTGGGCCATTGGTGAAGCCATTGTTATAGTGGTTGTAGGAGAGATATGGTTGTTTTGGGTATGGGATAGTTGTTTATGATCCGGTAGAGATCAGTAAACTGGATATCAGATCGTTGGTTGTTGGGTTTGTGAAGACTCTGCGATGTCCGATGGATGAATGTAGGTAGATATGTAAAAGTTCTGCCGGAATATTCTTCTCTTTTCCTTTTGACCTCGGTCTTTTTTCTCTTGACGAATCGACCTCGTGTGCTGTTGGGAAGAAGGTTATAGTTAGAAATCAGTCGTATACTTCCGAGAGTTTCCGAACAGAAGTGATCCTCCGTTCGTCGGAGAGTAAAGCACGAGTGACGAAGAATGATGTGGATCACAAGACTCTTCAGGAGAAAATCAATCCAAAGGAAGATGTGAGATTAACTCACACTCACGAGGAATTTGGCGATGTTTGTCGTCTTTCCCCGAGTGTGATGTAATAATGGCGGCAAAGGGTGTGTTGAACGAGTACATACAATAACCGACAGCGAGCGAAGATCGACTTTTAAATCATACGTTGTCACTCGAATGAATGCCGAAGCCAAGATCCGCGCGGTACGTGTCGCAAGAACCCGGGAGAAAAAAAAAAGAAAGAAATCCAGAACGTGTTTATCCCCCTGAGTTCCAATTGACGAGGTCCGATCAGAAGTAACCAAGTAGATAGATGGGGTCTGGGGATATTTCTCGGCAAAAGTACGGCAACACTGAACGCACTGGCAGTCTGGCAGTGGTCGAGAAGAGAAACAAACACAAGAAAGTTATGAAGAAATGTTCAATATTGCTGAGATGAGGAAAGTCCCACAGAGCGTCCTCAATGTCCGGGGTCCTGCCAGCCTACATATAGACTACGCCATGTTACACTCCACGAGTGCCTTTAATCGATTTGCCATCCCTTTTTGTTGACAATTGAGAAAAGATTCCTTCCTCCACTGGGAAAGGGACAAGTCAATGCGGAGTACGGAGTACCCAACGCCTCATCTTGAAGATGCCTTGCAGCGTTTGTCTAGCGCATGCCACAACTACGGAGAACCGGGGTGGGGAAACTTTGGGAAAGACGGAGAAGCGGACGCCCCTCCCGGGGAAGAAACTTGAAATTTGGCAGGAAAGCCACTGTTTGTGTGAAAGGGATAAAGGGGAAAAGGAAAGGGAGGCAGAAAGGCATAACGGGTCCATTCGGTGAAATTATGGGGGTGAGTGGCGAATGGCGATTATGGGGTAAACAAGAATATTAATGTCTCCGGAGTGACGGCGGATAGAATCTGGGGCGTCTTCAATGGATATGACTGGCTTGTTGGGATGATATGCGGTTTGCTTGTAAGGCGCGGCCTCCATTAGTATTTCTAGACGATCCTGATGGGACCAACGACCGGAATCTCGGGTATATTAGGTAGCTTCTAGACACGCCGTTGAAACTGCTGCAGAAGAAGTACCTAATCATTGCCGTCAACCTGCCAGCTGATGCGTTGGGCACTTTCTCCTATGAGAGAGACATGGAAGGGATATTTGCAACCTAAATCGGGAAGACAGGAGGAGAGATCGAACAACAGGGGGGCGTTACTGAAGGAAAGAGTCGACCGGGAGAAAAAAGGAACCGTGGTGGAAAGAGAGACAGGCAAGCACTTATTATTTACGGAATAGTCTCGTGGAGCCGGAAAACCCGGGTTCCCCGTCGATGGTCGTCCCTTCTCCAATCTCCAGGTTCTATCTCAAGGTCTTGGTCTTTGATTCCACTTTCCAGCTTTCTACCTGCCGTGATTCGGAAACAGCGTCTCTACTGCTGATTCCCTGGATAAGTAAGTGCCTTGGTACTCCGTATAAGCAACTCGTGTTCGACAGAGTAGATCTGAGATACAGATTTGGTGCCTGATAATCCAATTCCCAAACAAAAGAATGAAAAGGAAAGAGAAAGTGAAGCAACCAGTGTGCCGGGTCTGGATTCTGGAAACCTAGGGACGAGTTGCAAACTTGCATCACTTCCATTGGGAGTTTGGGACCGCCGATCGGGTTTACGCCAAGCTACCTAGCTTTGTGGGGAACAACAACAATTATTATGGGGGAGAACAATATTAATTCCTCCGAGACGCATTCCCCTACATAACTTAGTTGATCGTCCGCCTCAATCAGTAGTTTCACCAGTTATTTGTCTGACGGCTTGCCATCCCGGATTCCCGTGAGGACATGCTGCCTTCTCTTTCGTTTCCAATTGATCTGATTCTGCTGGAGACTGGAGTATGCTATCGAACTATAACTAAGTATAATCTCTGCGATGACAACTGTACGCGTGTACTCCGCCAACATTCAAGATAAAGTCTGGAACACTTCATCGACTTTCCCACCGCCTGTCCGCCATATCCTTCAATGATTTCTACTACATATCTTGCAACAGGTTGTTGGGATGACGCAGCTAAAAATCAACGAAGCAAGTGACGTTACCACTCATCGTCGCACTTAACCCGTTGGTGTCACTCCCGAGGTCGAAAAGGGGCGCTCAATTCCAACTCGGTGGTGTTCATCAACTTCATCAGCCCTGGCAACAGTTCAGCACAGCCAATTAATGCGACGCAAATATCTCCAACCATTCTGTTCGGTTCGAAGCGCGGATAAGTGATTTCGTGTTCTGGCTGGGTCATACACGGCATGCAAAAGTTGTCCTCGTCTTTTCTGCATACAGTGATTGGCAGATCTTGATTGGTCATCCTTGAGACATGATTTCAGGTACGGTAAGGCTCACATGCAGGTAATTCCTCAAGGAACTGATTAGTCTGATTGGGGAACTGCCTGGTTTGAAGCAAGATAATCACGGATATAGAAATTACCCGTATCTGCAGTACTGCTTCCCTGGAGCGAAATTATCTCATTACTAGTCTTTCATCCGAAGGGCTGCCAACTGTACTGCATGTATATATAGTAAACCAGACCAGGACAAACATCCGTATAACTCGTGTCCTGCATCCTTTACAGCAACAGCATCGTATATACATCACACACTCCCCTAGTTGATCGGACTCCAATGCGTTGGTATTCCCTCTATTTGTATCATGTTCGCATGCTTAGAAGTACAGTGGTTCCTCTGCAGTTCGTTGGCTTCGAAAGCTGACTATCCATAGATCTCTGCCAGCTGTGCCTCGTGGCTTGGGCGACGTTCGAGAGAGAGGGAAGAAAGAAATTAATAACAATAATAGGGGGTTCGGCAAATTGTCTTCAAGGCATAATTTGCATCCTGGTAGAAATTCGAGGTCTTTGGCGATCATAGTTCTATAGGAGCTACTAGTATACAACGTATATTTATAAAGATTGGTAAAGTGACAAGATTTCATCTCTCAGTGACTCGCATTTATCACGATGTGCTTGTGGACCTGGAAATCGAGGCTTTTCAAGGCTTTCTACTTTCTGGTGATTGTGGTGATTGCTTGGTGAGAGTTCTAAATTCCTATGGTGTCTTAGGTAGTCTTTTGAATAAGTAAATGCAGAATATGGCTTTGCATCACTCATCATTACCATCTTATCTGATCAGTAGCTCTAATTGGCAATGCCGAATGCTCTTTCGCTTTTTAGGTTGCTTAATCCGATGTCCGATGTTTGTAAGAACTCACTGGATTCCTTGGTTAGAATAAAAGTAGAAGCGTATGCGACAATATTGTATTTCACCATTTGAAGCGGAAACAATCACACGATACGCATCATGAGAAAGGCCGAGCAAAAGTATAGCTGTACACTATTGCCGAGACTGCAAACCTCGTCCCAACCGACTCTCCAAGCACGCAATTGACCACAAAGACGTCATCCAGTAAAACCAACTCGTCAAAGTTAAGAGAACATTTTCAAAATGAATGGATCCCATGATGCTCCAACAAACGAGTATATACAAAGCGGCTGCGCTGTAAACCAATGGTAAGAACGCGCCGGTCCACCTGCATGGCCATTACCTCATAAAAGAGTGCATGGGGGATCGTTCGGAACTTTCTTCCAATCCCGTGGACGCCGCGACCCTCGGAATCCGGCCCATCACGTAACAACAACCCCGCAATGAACAAAGCTGATGTAATGCGCCAGTCACTTTCCCACTCGCACGGGCAACCCCGGACCGATTCTTGCCATCTCGGCTTCACAGAAGACGACAATCGTGATTTTGATCGAAACAGGGAAGAAACATCATTGTATTGTGTTTTGTTGTCATTGATGTTCGGGAACGTTCGCATACAATACGACGATCGAATTCTTTTGCCATTTCCCCGAGGACAGGAGTAATTCACTCTCACTGCACTATGGATCTTACTGCGACTACAGCGTCAGAACAGTACTTTCTTCGAGGCGCAATTCCATATTCCTAAACCGGCAACCCGCACGTCTTTTACCCCGCAAACTTGCTTGTACCGGTTCAGTATAGCTGGTTCCTAGCAATATTTGCGACGTTGCGTTGATCCAGGTACCAAAGTATGTACAGGATGTCTGTGTGTTAGGATCGACCTGCCTGGCGGAGAACCTCCGGGAAATAATATTCCTAGTCCGTACGTCTGATCCTCTGCTCATGTAGGGATGTAGGTTTGTGACCACTGACAAACATATGTTGAGAAGAGAAGAACGTACTATATAGGAGAAAAGAACTTCAATCATACTTACACCGTATGGCTTTAATTATCAATCGAGTCAAAAGTATTCACGTATAAACTGTTTTCTCGCAGAATGCTCTGCTAGTAGTCCAGAAGCTTCTCCCGGCCGAGCTCGATATAGGAAGTCGTTCGACCAAGCTTCCTCCACTAAGTTACTGCATCCCTAATACTATACAGTACATCCAAGATAAAATCGGCCCCCGCGCACGAGGACATTGTTCGAGACGAATCTAGTTCTTTTTCCCCTCACACCGCTTCGAATAACGCGTTCCAAACTTCCAACGACAGGGATTATCGGAAAGAGAAGGTAATCTGGAGAAAATTCTGATCTTGTTACGAAATAATTGCGGCATTTTATAAACCGAAATGTAGGATATCCAGTCAAAGAATCACGCAGGGTCGATATCAGAAAACCTAGTGTCAAGGGGTTGGTTGTCCATTGATTTGCACGATTGGTAGACTGCGGCCCCATTCGCCATGACACACGGAAATCCCATCATTGCCCTCTTTGAAATGCGGAGGAGCCACGAGGCAGTAGCAAAAGCAAAAGCAGCAGCGAAAAGGAAAAAGGAGTAGATCACGAGGTGCTAGCAATCTACCGCACGGAGTGAAGAATCTGCATAGATTCGCGATTACCAAGCGGTGAGGGACTAGAATCGAGAAAAGATTCCAGAAGAGAGGCAAGTAATAATAGATAGTAGGTACTGTGTATGAGTCAGTCAGTCAGCTGATAAGCGGTTGTTTGGGAAATTGGGACTATTTGTCGTCTGTGTTGGTCCTGGGACTGCGTGACATTCTTCGTTGGGGAAGAAAGAACCTGGGTAGTGGATATGAAAGTTTCGATGCTGCAACTCCATCCAGCAGCCAGGTTAACGGTTAACCCTTTCCCTTCATTCTCCGTTGTCTGGAGAAAGAAATCCTGCGGCAATTTTTCCAATAATAGTTCTCAACGTGAACCTTTAGGGCCACCTGGCACCTCCAAATTTTTACGTATCGTGACATTGCGGTATTTTCTTCCTTTTTGTTCCAATTCCGTACTTGCTTGGGTAAAGAGGTCCATTCTAGATGAATTTCTCCAATCATGAGATATGGAGTAGTTCGAATAATTTCTCTTTACTGCTGCGCGTGGGCGTGAACGCCGCAAGGTCCGCAACGTGGAGCCTCCATCGATAGCCGGCGACGGTTTAGCAGTGGCTGTACGGGACTACTGAGTACGGAGGAGTGCGCCACTTTTGATCCCCGGGCATCATCGTGCAGCAATGAGCAACGAGCATAATAATAGCTAGCAGTGAGAGGCCAGAGCCCAGCCTGATGCATAGTGGATCAGTGGGAAATCGAGACCCAGCTCTACCAAGACTAGCGGTGGCTCCCCCGGACCGGTAATCTTTTCCCCCGTTCCTGGCCGCTGTTGGCCGTCTTTTTCGTTTCTGTACAGTATCAGCAGCATACAATCGGGCGCATGGATCAAGGCCCCGCCTCCCTTGTCATGCCAAAAACCCTTTTTTTCTTTTTCTTGTTTACGTTACTTCGATGGAGAGCTTGCGAGAAATAATTTAAAAGGACAGGACTCGCCAGTCCATTGTTGCTGGTTGTGAGGTACTCATTTCACTCGACAGTAATGACCCTTGGATTTTCATTACCATTCCTGCCTGTGACGTGTCGGTTGCATGAACAGTTCGATTTGCCAGCTAAAATCAGCCCGGCCCGGTCAGATCTTCCTGGCTCGCCGATAAGCTTCCCGTGCTAGGAAAGAAAGTCATTATCTGAAGTACTTTCGTCACTTCTTCTTCGTGGCTGTATCTTGATACTACAGGTCTTATTGTATCCCAGACTTCTCAGGTGCGTACAAATTCCTTGTCTCCCTTTCCGAATTGAGTTTGTATGGATAGATAGCTCGTGCGACGTGATCGCTCCTTATCCACATTCTTCTTATTGTTCCTGATAGCTCTTATCTCTGGAACTCCTCCCTCTCTTCTCAAGTCTTTATCGCAGCCCATCCAAGACCTATGACTAACAGTCTCTTTCATAACAGCTTCTAATCCCTTTGTTTTTGATTACGACGCTAGAGAGTGCAGCGAAGATAAAAATAAAAATAAAAAAGCACTTCCCCCCCCCCACCCCCCTCCTCTCACGCCATGTCGTCCCCTGCTCCGTCAGCGACGCCTCTTTCCAGCGAACAGATTCCACCCTCCTCAACTCCAGAAACGTCCGTCAATGGCCAAACTCTCCCAAGTCGACCAGTCCCCAAGCTGTTTGCCAGCAGTGATGGCGCATCGTCAGGTGCTGGGACTCCCATTGGCTTCCAAAGATACCCTAACAATAAAATACTCGATCACGTAGCTGGAAATGCTATGCGGCAACCGTCCCCACAGCCCACGCATCTCGGCATCCCGGGAGGTGGTCAGCATCGAGTCTTGTCTGAGGAGGATCCTGGATACATTGCCGCCAAATTCGAGGGCAAGCAAAAGCAGATGGAACAAGGTAAGTTCACGTCATGAATTCCTTGGCCCAGCAAATTGTTCCACGTCTGACACGCTTTTACAGTCATGGATCAGCTAGAAGAGAAGGGCTTCTTCCCCAGCGACTTCGTTGTCTCGGAAACCTCCTGGTTTTACAACATGTTAGGCATTGATGATACATACTTTCAAACCGAATCTGTGGATGCCATTGTTACTCAGATCCTCTCTCTGTATGCTGCCAAGGTAGCGGCGTATGCTCGGGACGACAAGAAGCTCGAGATCAGATTGGATAAAGAAGCAGAAGACCATGCAGTCTACATCGATACCAGCAAACCCGGTATCTCCTCCGTTGAAGGACCACGCTACGAGCAACGGATAGATGAGAAGTATATCAATGGCTCAACCCACAACAACAGCTACCGTGTCGAGACCTTCCGCTCACCAACTCCCTTACCCGGAGATAATGAGCAGCAGCTGCGCTGTTACTTCGTCTACAAGTGCCAATTCAGCAATCCTGACCCTGATCCATACGAGACAAATATCGATATCATTGGTGAGAAGCGATTCCTGCAGAAAGCCACAGCCAACACCAAGGCGATCTACCAGGAGATCATCAGCAATGCTGTGAACCGATCTGGCCCAGTCATCGAGATGTTCGAGATCGAGGGCAGCCGGGAGAAGCGATTGGTCATTGCCTATCGCCAGGGCTCGGCCATGGGCTTGTTCAGCGCGCTCTCTGATCTTTACCACTACTACCGCCTAACAAGTTCCCGCAAGTACCTGGAGAACTTCTCCAACGGTATCACCGTTGTCTCCTTGTATCTCTGTCCATTGAACAAAGCCGAAATTAGCGCCAAGTACCCTCCCATCGAAGCTGCCATCCACCAGATTATGAAGGAAGTCTCCCTTCTTTACTGCATTCCCCAGAATAGGTTCCAGGGCCACTTTGCCAGCGGACGCCTGAGCTTGCAGGAAACCATCTACGCTCACTGCGCATGGGTGTTCGTGCAGCAGTTCCTGAACCGTCTTGGCTCCGAGTACACTTCTTTGGCGGCTCTTCTGGATACCAATAACAGCGTCCACGCCGAGTTGCTCTCAAAGATCAAGAAGAGACTTCGCACGGAGACATTTACCTCCGATTACATCTTCGAGATCATCAACAAGTACCCCGATCTCATTCATAAGCTCTACTTGGATTTTGCCAACACCCACTATGTGCAGACCACTGGTCCCGCAGATGACTTTCTGCCCACGCTCAGTTATCTGCGTCTTCAGGTGGACGAGGTTTTGGATGGGGCGAAGTTGAAGCAATTGATCTCGAGCACTGCAGTGAACGAGCACGACGAAATGGTCATGACTGCGTTCCGTGTCTTCAACAACTCGATCCTCAAGACCAACTTCTTCACGCCTACCAAGGTGGCTCTGAGCTTCCGGCTGAATCCAGATTTCTTGCCAGCACATGAATATCCCCAGCCTCTTTACGGCATGTTCCTTGTCATCAGCTCAGAGTTCCGTGGTTTCCACCTGCGATTCCGAGACATCGCTCGCGGTGGTATTCGTATCGTCAAGAGCCGTAACAAGGAGGCGTACAGTATCAACGCCCGTTCGCTCTTTGACGAGAACTACAACCTGGCGAACACTCAACAGCGCAAGAACAAAGATATCCCCGAAGGTGGTGCGAAGGGTGTCATCCTTCTGGATGTCAACCACCAGGATAAGGCTCGCGTTGCGTTCGAGAAATACATCGACAGCATCTTGGATCTTCTCCTTCCCCCGGTGAGCCCGGGAATCAAAGATCCCATCGTGGACCTGCACGGAAAAGACGAGATCCTGTTTATGGGCCCTGATGAGAACACTGCTGAGTTGGTAGACTGGGCCACGGAGCATGCGAGAAAGCGGGGAGCTCCTTGGTGGAAGTCCTTCTTCACGGGCAAGAGCCCCAAGCTGGGAGGTATTCCTCATGACGCTTATGGCATGACCACTCTCTCTGTTCGCCAGTACGTTCTCGGTATCTACCGCAAGTTGAACATTGATCCATCCAAAATCCGCAAGCTCCAGACCGGAGGTCCCGATGGTGACTTGGGGTCGAACGAGATTCTTCTTGCCAATGAGAAATACACGGCTATTGTTGACGGATCTGGTGTGATTGTTGACCCTCAGGGACTGGATCATGCAGAGCTTGTGAGGCTTGCCAAGAAGCGAGTGACCATTTCCGAGTTCGATCTGTCGAAGCTCTCACCCGAAGGTTACAGGGTTCTTGTCGACGAAAGTGACGTCAAGCTCCCGAACGGCGAGGTTGTCCACAATGGAATGATCTTCCGAAACACCTTCCATCTGCGCAAGGAGCAGACCTTCGACATGTTCGTACCCTGCGGTGGACGCCCCGAGTCCATTGACCTGTCGACCGTAGGAAAACTCATCGAGAACGGCAAGACCGTCATTCCTTACATGGTTGAGGGTGCCAATTTGTTCATCACGCAAGATAGCAAGCTCCGCTTGGAGAAGGCTGGCTGCATCTTGTACAAGGATGCTTCTGCAAACAAGGGCGGTGTTACATCGTCATCTCTTGAGGTTCTTGCTTCTCTATCGTTCGATGACAAGGCGTTTGCCGAGAACATGTGCGTTCGCGAAGATGGAACTGTGCCGGAATTCTACAAGGCGTATGTCAAGGAGGTGCAGGAGATCATCAAGTCCAATGCCAACCTTGAATTCGAGGCTATCTGGCGTGAGCACGAGCAGACGGGCGTTCTGCGCAGTGTGCTCAGTGACCGACTCAGCGTTTCCATTACAAAGCTTGACGAAGAGCTTCAGAAGACCGAGTTGTGGGAGAACGTGGAACTCCGCAGATCTGTTCTTAACGACGCTCTTCCCAAGCTCCTTCGAGAGAAGATTGGTCTCGATACAATCCTTCAGCGGGTGAGTCTGTCATGTTCCTGTTTTAATAGATCGACTCGCAACTAATTTCACACAATAGGTTCCCGAGAACTATCTACGTGCGATCTTTGGCAGCTACCTTGCCAGTCGATTCGTGTATGAGTATGGCAGTAACCCTAGCCAATTCTCGTTCTTCGACTTGTGAGTTGAATCCTCCGCTATAATCCATGCTCATAGTACTCCTCCTTCTGACCAATGATTCCAGTATGACCAAGAGACTGTCCCGATCCAAGGCGTAAAAATTTAGACGGGGTGTTTTGACTTTTTGTGTTTGATTCCATGGTATTCTTTACAAGTACTTTCGGGGATCGCAAGCGCTGCGACACAATTTCTGTTTAACTACGACCCATTTTAATTGTCAACAGGGTAATGAGCTGTGGCCAGGGGTTTTCTTTTTAGATGAGACAAAAAAAAAGCCAAGACTTTCTGAATATTGACGCAACCATTTCATCGGTCTCAGTTGATTGGTTCCTGTTATTTCCCTGGCGTAGCAAGGAAGGCGAGCAGAGCAGGCATTGGATTGAATCCTATTGCACCACGCAAGTTGGTCGTTTTGGCATTGTTGGACAGGGGCTGTTGTCGAGGTGGCTCACGTAGCTGTTCCCTTCCCCCCCCCCCCCCCCCTCCCCTTCTGCTATCACCCCGCATCTATCTCTCTTGAGCTCCATCTCCATTGCATCGAGGCACAATGTTATTCGCTTCGTGATGATTTGACTCCTTGAACTTGATGCCCGAGTTTCTGTCTGTTTGACTTCCTCTTGAAAAGAAAAATCGAAGAGAGTTCACCCTGTGTTTGATGTCTCGACATTGACCTGGACATACATACATACATACGTACAGTTGAGAGAAAGACGCCCCTTGGCTAGCTATCGCGTGATTTATCGATTCCACATCCCATCGAGCATCGTATTGTCAAGGGAATCAATCGATTTCTCAGCTGCTTTTTACAAGGTAATTCATCGACAATACGAAAGAAACTTGTTCATTGACAAGCTAGTTTTCAGGCCTTTCGGTTTACTTCGAAGGAAGCAGAAGACCACCACGATCCTACCTTGGTAAGCACATCTGAGGCCGAGAAAAAAAAGGATTCGTGAAGAACTTGCGTCCACATCTTCCCATCGCGATCTCCTAAGGATCGGGATATTGATTGATCTTCTTTCCTTGCCCCCCCCCCCCTCCCAAAAAAAAAAAAAAAAAAACAATAAGGTATTAGAGTTAACTCAACAGCAACTAACGTCAACGCAGCAAGGAAGAAGCAAAGAATGGCAGTCACCAGAAACGCAACGGGCCACTCTCGCCCTCGCATCATCGAGCAGATCTCCGCCGCCGTTCCGTCTCGAAGGCGTGCGGGTACCGGTGCAGGTACGAAGCGCAAGCGACGGACGACGACGAAGAAGAAGGAGAATGTCTTCTCGGCTTCTTCTTCTGCAGCTACTCCTGCAGTGGCTGCGGGCGAATCCGGCTCCGCAATGCAGACCGGATCGAAGAATGAAGCTGCGCCTGCGGCTAGATCCTCTGATCGGAGAATGGCGAAACGGGTCCCTAAGCTCAAGTTGGGTGAAGGCGTGAGAAGACACCGGAACGCGAATGGAGCTACTGCTCCGGAAGGAAGCAAGCCGCATGTTGCGTCGGAGGGTGGTGTTAAGCAGAAGGTCAAGAAAGCTGTTGAGGGTATCGTTGAGAAGGTCGAGAGGAGGAAGGGTGTGGAGAAGGTGCATTGATTCGATACGCCATTTCTGTTCTGTCTTTCCTTTTCGTGGATGTTATCTGTTTCCGCGTCAGGGTAAATGGTTAATGTCTTTTCTTTTTTTCTTTCTGATGAGGATGGGGTGCTTACAATGGATTGTGTGTATATGGTTCGATTCGGAATTAATGGCTATATGGAATGTTGTTCTATGTTAGGAGCATCAATATGGACATGCAGAGTGATGAGCATGATAGCAAGGATTACGTGTAACGAATAAGATTCTCCAGCATATCTCTTCTGCAAAATGATCTTCTATGAGACGATACCCGCTGTAGTACGTGACATTCGTACCAGAGTTGTATGTTAAGTTCATTAGATACAGATTAGATACAGACAGACAAGGGTCTGGAGACCACTCGTGTTCAAAATCCCTACAGGTAAACCTCATTCACGATGCTGTCAAATTTCTGACCCTCTTCGTGCTCAGTCCGCTCCAGCAACTCAAGTTGCGCCCATTGTTCAGGGTACTTGCGTTTAGCCCACTCTTCGACCTGATCCTTCCAGTATTGATACGGAATTGCGTTGTAGAAGAAACCGATTCTGTGACTGATGTTAGCTCTGGCTAATCTTCCAACAAGTAAAAGTGTGACCCACGTATTCCGATTCGGCGTGCAACCGACTTCAGATTGCATCTTGTCAATGGCCTCGGTGGCAAGGTCGAATTCGCACTGCGCAGCTAAAGCCTCGATATATGCCGTATACAATTGCCGGTCCATATCGATCTCGACGAGTTTGACCTTGTTCATCATCTTCATTGCTTCCTGGCTGCCGTTGTGGTGTTTCTCACACACTTTGAAGAAAATGGCAATTGTCTTGTGTGAAGGGCCTTCGTCTGACCGGAGAATGTCCCGGAAGATCTCCATGCTCTTCTCAGGCTTGTCGCAGGACGCATATGCAAGCATCAGTCCGTTGAGTATTCTCGTGTTCAGGTCTACCTCGAGATCCAATTTCAGCATATTGTGGATAAGCTCCAGATTGCTCTCGTCACTGGTTCTGGAAAGTCCCTGGAAACACCTGGCGTATGTATCAGGTTTAGGCCGCTGTGCGGGATTCTCAGCCTGCCGCATATGTCCAAACACCATACAAGCCAAATCGCTTCGCTGCCGCCTGAAGAACGACGTCATTATGTTCGTTCGCATGCTCACGCCAGTTTCCGGGAATGCAATCTGCAGGAGGCCATATGCATCCCAGACATGATCTGTGTCTTGCTGAGGGTCAAGAATAAAATCAGTAAGGGCGTTACGGATTTTGCTTCTGTCCTCGGATTCATAAAAACCCAGTCGTGGGCGAAGGAGTTCCGAGACAGCATCGAGATCATGACGATGGAGCAACAGCCGAGTCAATGCCGCGATAGTGTCTGCCTCCAGGCGTACGTCGTTTTCGAAAAGAGGATCAAGAAGAAACGAAATCTCGTCGAATAAAGTATCCTTTGGCCCAGCCACGCACAGCATCGTTATGAACTTGTTCATAAGCGGAAGATTCTCCAGAGCTACCGAGTTGATATCATCGAATTGCTGAAGACAATCAAGCGCACCATTAACGTCGCCAGCCTGTACCCGGGACTCTAATTGCAACAGATGGGTTCTGATATCAGCCTCAAGGCCCCATTGAGGGGCCAGTGCAGCAAAATCAGCGGCCAATTGGGGTTTCTCCACAGTATTTGCGAATTCGATCAGATTGTTGACGGTCGAAATGGTGAGCGTACTCTTAAATTCCGGATTTTGTGCAGCCCAATCAGTAAGCTGATGGGCAATATCAGAAGCCCCCTTACCATGTACAGCTTCCCAGAGCAAGCTGACATCCCTTGTCTCCGGACTGGGAACCGGCGGAAGAGTCTCAAAGATCGATCTAGCCCAGGCCATGTCGGACTTGCGAACTGCAAATCTAATCACGGCCTCCTTCGTGGCGAGAGACGGTTCTGGTGCATCGGCAAGTGGGCATTCGTAAACGGTCTTGACCGCTTGTAGTGAACCCTGCTCGATGAGAAGCTTGATTAATTCTTCGCGAGAAGCGCGGTCGAGTTTGGTTCCTCGCTTTTCCAAGTCCCCCGCAATTTGTCGGATTTGACGCTGATCGCCTTTGATGGCAAAGGCCTTCATGACTGTGAGCCAGGGCGAAGGTTCCCATTCACGCAGGCTGGACCGAAATCGCTCAGCGACACGCAGCGCCTCTTCGGGGTTGTCGTTCGAGCATAGAAAGTTGATAAAGGCAACCACCACTGGACGCCTGACTACATTGGAGCCAAGTCCGTGATCATCGCAAAGTTCCCGAAAAGCATAACGTGCCAACTTCACCACAGGACCCGACGACTCTGGCAGGCATTCTGCTTCCGACAGAACAAAAAGCACCTGTTCAAGATTCTCTGTGGAAAACATAGCCTGCCATTCATCAGACTCAAGTTCTTCCTGCTGTGACTTCATATGCTTCCATGTATTTAAGAGGACACGACCATGAAAGCCCGTGATGACACCCGGCGTTTCAACTCGGGCTGCGAAAAAGCCCCGAAAGGCCTTTGCGAGAACATGATTCGGAGGAGGGCGGCTTTTGTCGGATAGTGCTCTCATCAAATCTCTCATGGGCTTCAACCCTACTTCGGACGGTAGGAGTCCCGATTGTTCACTGACCGCGGGGACCGGATTGAATGCGAAGAGACCGCGTCGCTGGCTATAATGGGGGTTCAAGAGGTAGAGCTTTCGACCTCGGTAGGTTGAAACCGTATGCAAAAGTCGGCCACGACATCTTGAGGAGCCAAGAGGCTCGTTGTTCAGAATGGCCCGGAAAACACTCCGGGTGAGATGAGATTGCATGTCGGATGTTGCTTGTAGAGTTCGCGTAGGAGGGAAAGAGACGATTTGGACAGATCAGTGAAATTGGTTCTCAGGGTGCATATTGGAGCAGAATCCCGTAATTCGCTGAGATATCACGTCCGCTCAGTATACAAAATATCTTTCGTCGACGGATTGAGGACGAACAAACATGGGGAAGAAGCTGCAGGCTGCCGACGGAGGAGCAGATCTGCAGGGCGGAAAGGCGTGGGCGTTGCGGCTCTTGGCGACTCGAGAAAGAAAACCAATCCGAGCTCGACTCCGGCGGCTCCGAAAAGAACAATCCATTATTATCGACCATACCTACCGCATACCTTTCTCACAAACAGGTCGATTGCTTACGGGTGGACACAATGGCCCTCAGTTTATTTTCCCCTTCCCCCTTTCGTACCCTCGGGTCAAGCTTTGGATTTTTGACGACCTGCCGATGGAGTTCGACAGCCGCTGCCACTTCCAGTCCCCAGCGCTCTTCTTCGGGTATGTCAATATGTCAATATACCTCATTACTTTTCCCGTCGCATATATGGCAGCATACAGGGTCGCTGATTGATGGTGTCTGTTAAGCTCCGAGATTTTTTCAGCGCAGAAGACCGGGCAACCGACAGAAATTCCTCGAGGACCAGAAGAATCAAGAAGAGAACAGAATCTTGGAAAAGTTCCAGACTCGCGATTGGAAAGCTGGAGATATCTACGCCCCCCATGATCTTAGCCCGTCAGAAATGAAGAAGTGGAGGAAGCGCTACAGCCCGTCGAGGGACGCTTTCGATTCCTTGAACATCAACCCATTGAACCTGTACAAGGTAGGCTATCATTGCATCATTGATCATTTTGGATCAAAAGGAAGAAGCGGGAAAGGGCTCACTCAAGGGACTTGACAGAACTTCTCCATCATGTCAGAATACATGACTCCTATGGGACGTATCAGACATAGCAGCTCAACCGGTCTGCGACCAGTCAACCAAAGAAAGATTGCAAAGGCCATCCGGAGAGCTATCGGTCTCGGTCTCATGCCTAGCGTTCATAGACACCCTGAAATTTTGGCGGCGGAGGCCAAGATGAGAATGGATGGAGGCAGCCTTCTGTAAAGGGTTCGTTCGCATGAGAAGGAATGGCAAGTGCAGGACACAGCAGAAAGTGTCTAGAGTGCCTTTAAAAGGGATATGTATTTCTATATTACTGGAGTTATTCTTTTCTTTTTTTTTTATTAAAATCGAACTCATGGCCGGGCTATTCACGATCGATCAAGCTAGATTCCTCGTCCGTCTTTCAATTATTTTTCAATATTTGGACACTTTGAGGAATGAGTGACTGCCACCAGCTGTAGTGCGACGGTTGTACGGAGTAAAAAGGGGTGACGGTGAAAATTGGCAGAAACTACTAACAATTACATCAGACCTGCCCTTAATCCCGATGATCCCTTCACCAACTGACAATCCTGACAAGCGGGCTCCTGAAACTCTGTCCACTGTTGCGATAATGCCTCCAGAATCTCTACTCCACCTTCTGTGGCGGTCTCGCCTGTCAAGTCACCTACGAAAACCTCCGCTCTGCCACCAGTAAGTATAGGCTACGTCCCTCTTGTTTTTGGTCATGTCGCTAAGGATTGCCAATTTACCGTTCCCCCTGGCTGGACCTTGAACCCATCAAGTCCTCGTTATCAGGAAGAGTGGATAGGCGCCGACTCCGAAGGTCAAATAATTGCTCGATCCTATGGTCTCCAACCAGGACAGCCGGTTATGGAGGATAATAACGGGTGGCACACAATTTTCCTGTCTAGCAATAAGTTCTATCTCTGGGGGCGGATGAACGACGAAGTCGAAGAATTTGTGTCTCAAGATATCCGCGAGGTCGCTTCTTCGATTTCCCAGTCGGGGCTTAGAGAGCTAGCCAGAAAGCCTCTTATTTAACTTTTGTATGGAATATACGACTCAGATCACGAGGGTAAACACCCCAACTAATATATCTCTTTTTTGACCGATAGACTGCGCTAGAGGGCTCGAGCGGCTACACAGGGCCGGCCGTTCGCGCTGGCGATATAAGGGTTAGCGGAGCTCGGTGATCCGTATCAATGGCAAAAATGCCTCACTCGCAAGGCGTACATGAGGAACGGAGAGAAAGAAAGAGTAGAAGGACGAAGAACAGTTAGAAGTTGAAGCGGCGATGAAGGTGACTTTATAGAAACACGCACGACGATAGTAATGCGCCAATAGGCGCTAAACCCGAATAGACACGCTAAGCTCTTTTGCGTAATTTACTGTCACCGAATTATACGGAGTGCATTGAGTGAACGTGAAACTACCGACGATGGAGACTCGGTTTGAGGCCCCCACCTGCCCCGTACGTCAGGCACCCCGAGTGTACAGTAAACATCATTCGGATCAGCAGCGCTTGGTTTCTTCAACCTCTCCTCTTTCAACTATACTGCCAATTTGTTTTACGATTCATAAACGATGCCCATGTCGATCACAAACGGTATGATATACATTGCTGTCCGTGGCGATGCTGTGTGTACATTGCCTTGCGAAGCTGACCGGGAGCAGAGTCCATCTGGGCCGCCAGCCCCTCCACGACAAGAGGTCAACCAACTCAACTTTCTTCCGATGCCAAAGGCGAACGCCTTGCTTATGCAGTATGTGTTGTCTCTCTCTGCTATTCTATATATTATGGTCATGCTCATATGCAGCAAAATTAGGCAAACAAATCCATCTTCTTGCGCTCGATCGATGACCCCGCAGTTGCCAGACAGTACACCGAACACAAAGTCCAGACAACAGTCGCACGGTTCTCTCCGTCTGGATTCTACGTCGCCAGCGGTGATGCTAGTGGTATAGTGCGAGTTTGGGACTGTGTTGGTGAAGGTATCACCAAGGGAGAATACAGCATCGTCAATGGCCGGATCAATGACCTTGCTTGGGACGGCGATTCCCAGCGCATCATCGCTGTTGGTGACGGGAAGCAACGATACGGACATTGCATTACATGGGACAGTGGAAACACCGTTGGTGAGATCTACGGACACACGCAAGCCATCAACTCAGTGTCCATCAGGCAACAGCGGCCCTTGCGAGCTGCCGCTGCTGGTGATGACAAGGCGCTAGTGTTCTACCATGGGGCGCCTTTCAAATTCAATACCGGTATTCGCGACAAGCACACCAATTATATTTACGGAGTTGGCTTCAGTCCCGACGGTTCAACGTTGGTTAGTGTCGGCGGGGACCGAAGAATTTGGCTGTATGATGGCAAGACGGGTGAGACCAAGGGCCAAATCGGGGAAGGAGAGCACAAGGGTAGCATTTTCAGTGTCTCGTGGTCGGGGGACTCGCGAAAATTCGTCACTGCCAGCGCGGACAGAACAGTCAAGATCTGGGACGTAGAAGCAGGAAAGGCCATACAGAGCTGGAGTCTCGGCGAGGAGGGCAGCGTGAATCCTAAAGACCAGCAAGTTGGCGTTGTTTGGCCGTCAGGCAGAAGCGATGGTCTTCTTATCAGTTTGTCCCTCAGCGGTGATCTCAATTACTTGGTTGAAGGCACACCCAAGCCCAGACAGATTATCCAGGGCCATCAGAAGAACATCACTTCGTTGACCCGTTTTGGCTCGGGTACCAGTGAAGAGACCCTGTGGACAGGTAGCTTTGAAGGAAGGGTTTGCGGCTGGGACGTCGCCACTGGAACGGCTGAGGAAGTCGATGGTGACAGTCACTCCAGCTACATCGCAGGCCTGGCAACTACCAAGGAAGGAAGCGGTCGGATATATAGTGTGGCCTGGGATGATACTGTTCGATCGATCGATGTCGCTGCCAAAACATACACCGGTAGTGCAACCAAGCTCTCAGGACAGCCTAAGGGAGTCACTGCCGGAGAGTGCACGGTACTGGTAGGAAAAGAAGAGGGGGTTGAACTCTACAAGGACGGAGAAAAGACAGGAGACTTCAAGACGAAATTCCCTGTCACTATTGTGGCGGCACATGGATCGGTCGCTGCTGTGGGCGGGGACGATTCCTCGATTCAGATCTGTGACATCGCTAGCTCGGGCTTATCCCCCAAGACCGATTTCAAAGCATCCCGAAACCCGGTGTCTGCCCTTGCTTTCTCTCCCGACGGTTCTCTCATTGCCGTTGGTGATTCTCGAGGCCGAGTGCTTGTTTTCAAGGTGGCTGATGGCAGTCTTGTCACTGACCGCTGGACCGCACACACTGCCCGAATCACCTCCATCGCCTGGAACGACGACGGTACACATGTTGTGAGTGGATCTTTGGACACCAACATCTTTGTCTGGAGCTTGGCCAACCCTGGAGACTGGCTTCAAGTGTCCAATGCTCACAAAGAAGGTGTCAATGGTGTAGCATGGATCGCCCAGGGAACTAAAATTGCTTCCGCCGGTGCCGATGCTGCTGTGAAGATTTGGAAAGTCGAGGGCTTGAAATAAAGAAGAAGAAGAAGAAGAAGAAGAAGAAGAAGAAGAAGAAGAAGAAGAAGAAGAAGCTCTATATATTAGTGACCGAGTGAGGATACTGCTCTCCTAGCTTGATCCATTGGAACGATAATGATTGCATAGTTAACATTGCAGCCGTTTGAATCTATTGTCTATAAGTCATATACCGGTTGAAGTTGTACAGATGTTCTCTAGGCAGGAATTGGTATTCAAAAAAGGACCTTACAAATGTCACAATTGAACTGTTCCATCATTGGGTGACTCCCTGCGGATCATTGGAAGGTTCTTGCCTCTACAATTACCTCCAGCATCGATCACAAATCTACAGGCCCGCCGTCGACTGCCCTTCCCGTTCTAGTTGGTGAGCAGCGCCGCCCTGAGCTCACCCTCTCGGGCGTGGCTGAACCGCCACTCAGTAACGGGGAGGGCGGGAGGGCGGTGACGGCGCGTACACGACCGCGGGTGGCAGGAATCCCCGCAGTGGGTTCCAACTTCCCAGTGGGTGACGAATGACGAAAAGCGGATCACAAGATCCCAAGCTATTTGGTATCGGCCTGAAGCTGTTTCGCGACACCGAAAATCCCTCTTGGAAAGCTCCCACCCAACAAAACCATGGAGTCGTATGTGAGTTTGAGCCGAGGTAGAAAGAAAATGAGATGATGCCGTTGCCCGGGCTTTCTTCCAGCAGTTCTCGGCGCTCTCTTCGTCCTAAAGTAAGCGCTTGCAAACAAAGAACACCGCGATCTCTCTGCGCAACTCGTTGCTGACTTGTCCATTGGTGAAGTTACGACAGGCTACCTTCGTCCTACCCAAAACTGGACAGCGTCTCAAGGGACTCGTCAATCTGCGAAGCTCCAATACCACAGCCGATGGTCACAGTGATGATGATGATGACGAACGGCGGCCGCTCCTTTCGGGGCAGAGCCCAGTCGAACAGGAAGAAGGTCTCGTCGCGAGGCTTCTAGGAAAATGGTCGAACCTGTGGCTCCAAATGCAAGAATTTGCTACTTCAGAACAAGGAATCGGAATCCTCAAATGCAGTCTGGCGTATTTACTGGGATCTCTCGCGACGTTCATTCCTGCCATTGCTGCGTTTCTGGGCCATCAAGATGGCAAGCATGTGGTGGCTACCGTCACAGTGTACTTCCACCCTGCACGGTCAAAGGGCAGCATGTATAAGGCCTTGATGTGCGCTTTGCTTGCATTCATCTACGCTACGTTTATCTGTCTCACCAGCATGTGTGTCACAATGTTCTTCCAGGATCAGCTGGACCTGCTCCCACTCGGACATGCCTTAGTCCTCATTGTGTTCCTCGGAGGTGGATTTGGATTTATCGGATGGATAAAACAGCGACTGGGCGATCCGCTGGTCAATGTCGCCTGTTCACTGGCCTCTCTGCAGTCAGTTACAGTTCTAACCAAGGAGGGTGCAGTGCAGAATGGAGATGTATCTTTTGCCAAAATATCTCAGGTTCTGAAGATGATTCTGATGGGTATCAGCGCTACCATGGCTGTCTCATTTCTGATCTTCCCTATATCGGCACGGAAAAAACTTCGATCGAACCTTGTCATTGTCACCGATACACTTGCGACCATGCTGGCCATTATTACGGAGAGCTTTCTCAGTGGATCAGAAGAGGAGCTTCTGTCAGCGGAATTTGTCAATGCCTCCACACGTCACAAGAAGGCTTACGGACAGCTTGATAAACTTGTGAAAGAGGCGAAGCTTGAGCACTATGTCGCGGGTACCGAAAGCGAGTACAGGCTGGAGAAGAACCTCGTTCGCTGGGTCCAAGATATCACTCACAACATGGGTGGTCTGCGCAGTGCGGCTGCTTTGCAATTTCAGCTGCTCAAGCAGACTAAACTCAACAATGAGCCAACCCAGTCATATAATCAGGAGACCTATCGTCTTGGAGTCAGCTCCTCTGTAGCCTCACAAAGCCCGTACTCACTGGTTGACGTCCCACCTTACTTGACACCAATCGATGAAAGGCCAGAAGAAGAAACATTAGACGCAATCAGGGATCTGTCCGCTTCAAACCCGGAAGGAAATATTGACACGGAGGCCGCCCCTGCCTACCATCCAGCTGATATTTTTGAGTTGTTTATCAGTCATTTGGGGCCTTCCATGGTAATTGAATCTTTTCTAACGCATTGGAAAGTTTCATGCTAATAGTTGTTAGCGATCCCTTGCCTTTACATTCAAAGAGATTTTCAAGGAATTGCCTTTTGGACCTGCACCGGACTACAAAGTTTCGGTCAACAGCAGATTTCGTACCAGTCTTGATCGTGCACTCGAACTTTATCGGGAATCTCGAGAGAAAGCAATCACTTCGCTCTATCGGCAAAAGGAGCTTATGAAGATACACACCGTCGAGACTGAAGCTGATCTTGAGGAGGTCTCTGCCAGTTGTGGACATTTCAGTTTCTCGCTTCTCGAGTTTGGTGAACAGCTGAAAGACCTATTGACAATTCTGGATGAGCTGCAACTTGAAGTTGAAGAACGGCCTAAAGGACGATCATGGAGCTGGATGATGTTCTGGCGACGAAGAGACGCTGCAATAGATCACAGGGTTTCTCCAGGCACTGGTGAGTGGTCTTGCAGCGCATACTCGAGATCCCCACATACTAAAAATGAAGTTTTCAGATGAATCATCATTGGATGCTATTACAGGTAATTCTAGTCAACTGATAAGTGCCTCCAACCCAGCCAGCGTGGAGGGCCAACGAGCCCTGTCTCCTCATCAGTTCGTGAAACCACCGGTGAAAACAAGGATTGGCTGTCGCATTTGGAAAGCTCTCGGATTTTTCAGAAAGGATGACACGAAATTTGCAATCAAGGTGGGGGTTGGAGCGGCACTCTATGCCTTGCCATCATTTCTGTCTTCAACTCGGCCCTTTTATGCTCAATGGAGAGGAGAATGGGGTTTGGTCTCCTATATGTTGGTTTGCTCGATGACAATCGGTGCATCAAATACCACCGGATATGCCCGATTCCTCGGTACTTGCCTCGGAGCGGTTTGTGCGATAGCGGCTTGGTACATGACTCTTGGGAATGCATTTGGACTCGCGTTCCTGGGTTTATTGATGGCGATTTGGACCTTTTACATCAACTTGGTGAAAGGCCAAGGACCGATGGGTCGATTCATTATGCTCACGTATAATCTATCGGTACTATACGCCTACTCTCTCTCTCAGAGGGAGAGCAACGATGACCAAGACGAAGGAGGCGAAAACCCGGTCATCACTGAGATCGCACTCCATAGAGTTGTGGCTGTTCTGTCTGGCTGTATTTGGGGTATCATCGTCACGCGACTCATCTGGCCGATAAGTGCTCGGAAGAAGCTGAAAGACAGCTTGAGCTTACTCTGGCTTCGGATGAGTTTAGTCTGGAAACGGGATCCATTGTCGGTGATGGCAAGATCAAGGACTGCGATCTTGTATATGGATCCCCGAGAGAAGCTCGAGATTGAACGGTTTCTGTCTCGCCTCGAGTCCTTACACGCATCGGCCTCCTCTGAGTTCGAGTTGCAGAGTCCATTTCCCGACGCCGCATACAGTAACATCATTCGCCGTACGAGGAGCATGGTGGATGCATTTCATGCTATGAACCTGGAGCTCATGAATAATCTAACAGCTTCCGAAGGGGAGATTTCTATCCTTCGATACACTGCCCACGAGCGGCTGCATTTGTCGGCTCGGATCAGCCATCTCCTAACGGGTAAGTTGCGAGGCATCCTATTCACACTTTCTACGGTGTATTGCAGATTGCTGACATCTATCCCAGTTATGGCCTCGTCTATGAAGCTCGAATATCCGCTGAGTGATGTTCTTCCGAACATAGAGCATGCCAGAGACCGACTTCTGGCGCGCATCTACCACTATCGCAAGGACCAGAAGGAGTCTCGGTCGACAACCGATGAGGATTACGCCTTGGTCTATGCCTACAGTAAGTCACTTGCTCAATGTTTTCAAGATCATGCAGAAGCTAACTTAATGTAGTTCTTGTGACTGGTCAATTATCCAACGAGATCATAGAGATTATTGCGGAAATCAGCCGGCTATTTGGTGTGCTGAACGAAGATCTAGTTAAGCTGCAGTAGCATTGCAGGATAAACCACTCGTTGAATAAATATTTGTAAACATAACTAACCTTGACCTGTGTAAGCCAATTTAATATTTCTGTCGTAGGATGAAGAATAAGAACGAGCGAGAGGCGCCGACGTTCAATTCCGAACGCGAAGATGGGAAGAAACCTCAAGAGTTCTTTCTGCTTTTGGGAGCTCCTGGCGGGGCACCACCAAAGGGCTCAATTGACCTCCTTCCATCACCTCGGCCATCAAACATCGCCCTTTACATCGCGATTCCATCCTAAACTGACACCTCGGTCATTTCCTCAACCTAACGCCTTGCTATATTCCATTTCTTCATGAAGGCCTAGTTCCTCACCCCCCTCCGGCTTCGCGCAGCCTGTCGCGCTTCCTGCGAGCCTGCCACCATGCAGATCGATCCGGCCGCCCTGAGTCGGACAGACTCAGCTTCGACCGCAATATCGACGTCCAAGCCTGCGGCTGCTGGTGCTTCAGCGACACAGAAGTCGACCAAGGCGTTGATTTCCGTCCCGCGACTTGACCTGGAACCCATCTACACGGAGCTCAAGGCCGCGATCGGTGACAACTGGGCCGAGTATAAGCAGGGGACCAGTTTATTCCTCCTGGGTACGTCGAAGCAAAAACTCACATATTACGCCTTTCTGATGTACCTAATATGATATGACTGCGACCTTGCTAATCTTTGCATCGTGGTTATTTATGTAGGGCATCTTAATCAGAGCGAACTCTCATCGCGCGTCGATCACATAATATGCGCCGACTCTAAGACCGAACACCTCCACAACAATTTCATATGCGCGATTATAGGGAACTTGACCAGAGATCTTCCTGATCATGGCGTTGCAAGTTGGGTCTCGGCAAACGACAAGCCCTCCGTCGTGTCGAAGCCCGTCTCAGGAGATGTCGCGGAGCAGCGACTCAAGACGGAGGTGATGCAGTTGCCTCCGAGAGACCGTCGAAGGATAAAAGCCATCCCGGAGGTATGCTGCTAGACACTATCCTTGTGTATACGGTGGTTGCGTTTTGGTCGGAGCTGGTAGAATGCTAACTTCATGACCAGCGCGATCCCAATGAGGCAGTGCGTCATGAGCTGGAAGAGTATCATCTGGCAAAGCAGATTAAGTTGCCCAGCCAGGTTCCGGCGAGTGCAGGTGGTTTGAATAAGACAAGTACGTTCCCGATATCCACTAAGTTGTCGTGCTTGTGCACGTCTCTTATGTTACGTCCCTCTTTCTCTATATGGGCACGCTTGGCAACTAACCATTCTTCGTCCAATGATTGCAGATTGGGAATTGGAAATTCGAAAACGCTATGCGCAACCCCTAGCTTCCGAGACCGGCGAATTCCCCGACGCAGAATCCATCCTCGCGCGCATGGTCCCCATATGTTACGAAGAGTCGATCGTCAGCGGCGCAGGGCTTCCC
Source organism: Hamigera avellanea (assembly GCA_027569715.1). Lineage (NCBI taxonomy): Eukaryota > Fungi > Ascomycota > Eurotiomycetes > Eurotiales > Aspergillaceae > Hamigera > Hamigera avellanea. The sequence continues at coordinate 136,863 of JAPDKU010000043.1, read as the reverse complement.
TGCGCAGAGTTCATGGCAATCGCGACGGAGACGTTCGTGAAGGAGGTCCTTTCCGTTGTGTTTTCCCGTACGAGATCCAACGGACCCTCCGGCACAATCAACGGCATGATGATGCGGAAATACCGGCAGCAGCTTGAGAGAGAAGAATTGGCTTATACCCGCGGCGAGATCGTCAAGGATAGCGCGACTGGTCTGTTGCCTGTGGAGGCCAAAGAAGCGAGCACGAGAAAACCTCTGGGCGTGAGAGATTTACGGTTATCTCTGGAACTCGGCGGCGGTGTGCTCAGTCACATGCCCCTTATCGTCGACCAGATCATGGGCGGGTACCTCGAGGACGAACTTGAGGCCGAGCGACAGTACAGAGAAATCGGTGGAGGTGGAGGTGCGGTCGCTGACAAGGCGAAGGAGATTTCGCATGGCGATACGAAACTTGTTACTTTTGCCGACGAGATGGATGTCGACGACGACGACGAGTTATCGGATTGGGAAGGCGGGACGGTGACAGACCGGGAGCAATTGGGAGCTCTGCTTGATGAGTGTCTGTCGATGGCCTCGTGATGAGTGTTGACCGTCTGCACGTTTCTTCTTGATCACCTTATTTCTTCCTTTTCATCGTCTCTTTACACGGGGACTTTTTCCACACAAATGGCCATGGACCGGACTGCAGCATCTTGGTCTGGATGGCATGGAGCGTGGCAGGAACCGGCGTCCTGGGAGTAGGGTATATTCAAGGAAAGCCTGTGTCAATGATTGTGACGCAGGTATTTTGCATCGGGTATGGAGTTTTTTTAGTTTTAGTTTTTTTTTATTATTCTGTCTTCATTGCTGAATCTTTGCTTTATCTCCTGCTTTTTACCTCCCCTCGTGTCTCTCGAGTGGCAGTGCACATTCAACTACTGCATACTCGTGAGAATCGAACACAGGGAATTTAAAAGAAAAGGATTAAAAAAAAAAAAAAAAAGAGCATTTTGGGATGATAGGCGAAACTCGTTCGATACCCATGGATTGATTTGTTTACAGAGAGAAGACAAAAGAGGAAATGGATTCAGTGCCTTCCTGGGGATATGGTGACGTGGTGAGATTGGTATATATCGATATTTTCCATGGTGTTTCTCAGACCTGGTGGTGGATGCCTAATAGAGCTGAGCTGGTTGTATATTACTTCATCTAGTGCTCTGTCGTCACTCGCCAGGATTACTCATGTGTTATATTAGATCTATTATGGAAGAATGACCTGTAGTGCGAACGAAAGCGCATGCAAGCAGCGGATCGCTAGAAAACTTCAGATCGCCTGTCTATTCACCTCACCTCCTCTAGCTGCAAAAGACAGGCCAATGTAGGTTGAAAGTTTCGTTTTGTTTTGCTTGTAGTGGATGATTACTACATTTCAAACACGACTTTGAGAAACCGTGGCTCATAAAACCCATCCTCTTAACGCCAACCCCGAGTATTCGTCCGCAGAAGAAACCCTCATAAAAATTACATATTGTCGATAAAGACAGTCCGGGATCACTGAACTAGTTGGTTGGCAACCAGTTTGAGTATCTCTTCCGTTGACTTGTGCGCATTGGCCGGGTCCTTAGCGATTGACTGCCAAACCTCACCGTGCTTAGGCTCGGTGGAGACACACTTTGCGAGCACATCGGCCCGTTTTTCCTGTGCCAGAATGTGAGCATTTGAAAGCAAATCCAAGTCGAAGAAAACTCACCTCTGTGCCATGTTGCAGTAAAAACTTATAATACCAAGCCCAAGCATCGCCAAGATCGCTGTCCAAAAGGATCGCTTTCTCGAACCATGTCATCGCCTTCTCGAGTCGACGCTCTCCCCAGAAGATTCGTGCCACGGTAATAAACAAAATGGGGTCGTTTTCGACCTTCTTGATTGCCTCCAAACTGCGAGCTTTGCGCTGAGCACGGGGCTCCAAGTACCAAATGCTCTCACTCCATAGCAGTCCGGATGTGGGAACTTCCTGCAATGCCCTGGCCATCAAGACCTTCGCCTGCGCGATATTGTTGGCGCGTCTCTCGACTCTCACACTCTCTGTCCAGAGTTCAGGACTCTTGGGCACGGCGAGGCGAGCTCTATCGAGAATCGACCGCGCCCTAACGATTGCGCCTGTCTTTTCCTCCAACCTAGAAGCCAATAGCCAGAGAGGAACGGACTTAGGACAAGCCCTCGTGCCGGTTCCGTAAGCCTCGCGAGCCTGAGGAAACTTGTTTTGCGACTCGTAGATCTGGCCCTTCATCATCCAAAGCTTGTCAGCGTTGGGGAAGAGCTGGAGCCCCTGGTTGACGAGATCAAGCGCTTCGTCAATGTTGCCCAATTGGCGTTCGAACGCAACACTCTTGATCCAGACACGGTCCGTGCCTGCCTCACGACGAGCAGTTGCGAGCAGATCTCTAGCTTGGTCAGTCTGATTGGCATCTGCCTCCAATTTAACAGCTGCAAGCCAGATATCCTCGTTGTTCGGATTCTGATTGAATGCACGTCCAAGCACTCGTCGGGCGTCATCGATCGCTCCAGACTGCCATTTCTCCTTTGCAAGTTGCAACCACAAGTCCTCACTCTGAGGGCAAGCCTCGACCGCTTTCTCAAGAACCTGCCATAGTGCCTCCTTGCTTCCATGATTGCGCTCAAGGTCGGCTGCTGCAATCCAAATTGACTTGCGGTTGACAAAGACGCGGAGTGCATAAGCATAGATGGCTCTGGCCGTCTCGTACTTGCCTCTGGCAATGCTTGCTTTCGCATCATCCATCCAGATGTCCTTGCGATCATCGTCTTCATCGAGACCCCAGCCAAGGGTCTCACGGATAATGGCGCCGCAAGTGAGGATGGCGCCCTCGTCTTCGCACTTCTCGGCCTCCGCGATCCATTCTTCCCTCTTGAGCATAGCATTTTCTCTTGCCAGAGACTGGACAGCTCTCTTCATTACGTTGACCTTTTCAAAGGTGCCCATCTGCTCCTGAAGTCGTGCAGCTGCAATCCAAACTTCATGACTTGTGGGAACGGCCTTTCGAGCGGCGTTAAGGACCTTCTGCGCGTTTTCGGGAGTCTCAAGACGAGCAAGGGCAAGCCACAACTCCACTGACAAGGGAATCATTTCAACCGCCTTCGCAAGAAGGAGGCGTGCATCAGCGGGATCTTCTTCCAAGTTGACGGCTTCTTTCCAGATGGCAACGGATTGGGGTATATGAAGAATTGCCTGTCTCAAGACGTTCTTCTTTGCGCGAGTGTCCGTCTCCAGTCTCATAGCCTCAATCCACAGCCTCGTGGAACGATCATTATTCTTGATCGCGTTTGCAGCAATAACCTTAGCGTTGTGGCCTTCGTTGAGACGAATATTCTCAAGCCATGCATCCTCACTCTTCGGGCAGAGCTCACAACCTCTGGCGATGGTGCTCCTGGCAGCCACGATCCTCCCAGCAAGCTCTTCCAAACGCGCAAGCGCGATCCATCCTGGGGCGTGTTTCGGGTTCGTCTTCGTCACCGATTCCAAAAGAACACGGACTCGCTTAATGTCGCCAATCTCTACTTCACCTGCTTTAAGCTCTGACTGCGTCAAACTGGTAAGATAACCCTTTGGATCGATGTTGGTAGCGCTTCCCGACGAGGCATCAGCGGATGATCCCAGTGCGGCCTGGTCAAGTCTGACTTTGAGCACTTTATCACGAGCTGCACCGATATCCGCGAAGTTCGTCATCGCCCCGTCTGCGGCGTCTGCGCCTCGAACTTCAGTCTCCGTGCCATCCTCAGCAATCGTGGTGCCGAACTGCGCCGAGTCTCTCGCACTTGCAATGACACTATCTGGAACAGCATAGAAGCGCTGTCGTAGATTCTGCTTCGTTCGTCGGTTCTTTCCAGTAAGATCACCGACCTCCGGGAGGTTGGCCCACTCGTCCTCCGAGACGGCCGCTAGAGAGCGCTTCAAATCGGCGAATTGCTGCTGAATCTTTGGGTTCTTTCGTTCGAACTCTTCTCGTTCTTGTTGTTCTCGAGCTTCCCTATAGTGGCGAAAGGATTTCAAGTCGGTACTCTGTCCAAGCAACGGGAAAAACCCGATGAACAACTGGCTTCTTTGATGGAGGGAACTGGGAAGCCAAATACATGGGGAAATGACTAACCTTCTAGCTTTGCGCCGCTTATCCATCCTCTCATCTACCTCCTTATAGATGCGATCTGCCTCATCGTCCTCTTGGTCGAACTGTCCGTAGGCAAAAAGTCCCACTTCATTATCTGGATCCTGGAAACGATCATCTTCTTCCTCCTCGACCTTTTCCTCCTTCCCTCCTTTCTCTCGTCCGGCTCCGTAAGCCGTCGGGGGAGCGGCTCCAAGAAGTTGTGCTCTCTTCGCAAGCGCGGCCTGGATCTGTTCTGGCGTTGGGCCTTCACGCGCAGGTCCCAGATCCGAACGGGTAGTGAAACCTGTCGCGCCTCTACCTAGACCTGCCACATAGTTCTCGGGCGCAGGCTGGCTCAAAAAGTCCTTTCGCCCAGAAGACATCCTTGCGAGAGATCCAGAGAACGACGGGGAAACCTGCTCCGTAGAGGGTGGGCGAGCCGTAGCTTTTGACAGCAAGAGGCAATCATGCAAGATAGCCGCTACAATATTGTTCCGGCCCGGTAATCTTATCGGAAAACCCTCCGCCGCAATCCAAAAGGAGAAATGAGCTCCAGAAGCAAGTCGTCTAACGAGAATCCAACAAGTTTTGTCAGTTCACAGTCAAACAACGTATTATTCAAGATGAACACAGATATGGGTTAGCACGTCTTGAAGAATCCGGGTATTATTCAAGCAAAGCAACGTAATTCATAATTCTGAAGGATTCCAAATTCCTTATCCTAATATGTGATTGTCTTATCTACAGGTCGTTCTTGAGACTGGTCCTGGTACTGGTAACCTCACAGTCAAATTTCTCGAAAAGACCAAAACAAAGTCATTGCTGCCGATCTCGATGCAAGAATGGCCGCAGAAGTTACAACGGTCTGTTCATCACATTTTCTTTCTTTTTTTTTACCCTTGAAACCTCACTGCTGAACAGCCTTGCCAACTGAATGGGCAGCGTGTTCGTATCAAGTATGTTCTGTCTATATACAAGCCTCAGACTTGACCTTGACCTGACTCCGAGTAAATCTTCCTCCTCTGACGTTCCAGCTCGTTGCAATGCCACCCGCACCCAGGGTCTGTATCCTTATGTCTCGGCGCGAGTTCGCGGTAAGCACAAGTTCAGGACTAGTTGGTTGATGAGATATTATAAGTCTAATTCAATTTATCTGAATAGCTGCGACTCTTTGCAAAGCCAGGCGACAAATGATATTCTTGACTTTCCTCAGATTCCATACCTCCGCCAGCGGTTGAATCGAGTGTGGTCCGCATGGTTCCCAAATCCACGGCCGGAGCGTGACTACCAAGAATGGTACGGGCTCCTGAGGGTCGCCTTTAATCGTAAGAACGACACGCTTCGATCCCGCTTTCTCGGGACATCCAGCGTAATGGATATGTTAAAGGCCACCTACGGGACGTGGTGCGCACGGAACGACATTCCGGTCGAAGATGGGCCAGCTGAAATCTCACAAGGTGATGCGATGGATATCGGTAATGTACAGGACGATGACGAGGAGGAAGTGGAAGTGGACGAAAACTGAGGGCGTCGACAACGACGACGATGTTGCAGACTTTTTTAGGGGACCAATGCCCGCATACAGGAATCCCTGAAGAAAAAGACCGGATCGTAAGAAGAGAGGGAAAGTCGCAGAGTTAGTACGGCGGAAGGTACGGCAGGTTCTGGAAGATGATACAGGCCTCGCAGATAAGCGTGCGAAAACGTGCGATGAAAGCGATTTTTTTTGAAGTTGCTGTGGTCTTCCAACCAAAAAAGGCTTCCACTTCAGCCAAGCTCGGCAGCTGGGAAAGAAAGCAGTCTTTCTCCTGCAAACCCTGAAGTAGGGAACCGAATTCCTACTGGATTATGATTACCGTCATACCACGCCATCTCCAGGGGATTGGTCGCCAGCAGGCCGGAGATGGGCGCGAGAGTCTTGGAATAAGCTCTGCCATATGAATGCTTCGCTCAACAAAAGTTCGATGTCTTTCTCAGTCCAGTTCTTCGTCGGCAGGGCCTGGAGGAACATCATCACCTCCTATAGGCTCTTTAGTACTCCTGCTGCAGTACAGACGTTGAAGGGACACAAACCTGAAAGTCCATCTTGACCAACTGGTCAGTCCATTTCACCAGGAATGCTGCGCAGACATAAAGATGGAAACGGGAGAACCCCTGTTCCTCGGCCTTTGATGAAAATTAATCAAGGTCTCTTTTTCCACACATATAGAAGCAACCAAGACATACCATGTATGTGTCCCACATGCGTATTGTGTTCTTTATGCTCACTTCTCGCATGAGGAGACAATTCATCCACCGGAAACTAAATTGCATGAATTCCACTCCTTCGTTCTCCAGGTGCTTTGCGAGAGTAGAATCAATACGCATTGTGAGATCTCGCAATGCTCTGACCTGTCGGTGGATGCCTGGTTGAGCGTATATGTAGTTGTCCTGAATGCCATCAAGGAGCTTTGTGAGACACCAAAACGAGTCGGCTTCCACTGCATCCAGAACGGATCTCGGTAGTTGGCCCGGATCCATGCCTTCTTCCACATTGAGATCGGTGATGTAGATCCCAAGGAATACCTGCCAGAATGGCGTGACAAGGTCGTTGATCCCTTGCACGTAGCCGCTAGCTGGATGTCGGATGGCCCAGACGTAGAGAATTCTTTCCAAAGAACGCTGAGTAGCCTCATATCCGTATAGCGGGATATGGGGATTAGTACGCGGGACATCGATGCTAATTTGATGCCATATTGCTTCGTCCAGACCTCTGCCACGTCCTGAGCTTGAAGCCGTCGGGTTTCCAGGAGCTGCTCCGCTGCCACGCTCAAAAGCTTGTCGAACCCCATCAAGGTATTCTTTACGCTTCCTCTCTAGAGTTGAGATTCGGCGCTCACTGTTCGTGGGAAGATAGCCAAGGAGGAGTTGCCAAGTCATCGCTCGCACCTCATCGGGGACACCTGACCATGCCAGATCTCTCAACTCAGATAATGAGATAGTACTCGCCTGCAGAATACGTTTGAATTTGTTTATCCTTGAGATGCGTGAAGAATACATCTCCATCTCTTTCGGCGACGCATTCGAGGGTGGTGGGGAGTGATTGATCAGGTTCAGAGCGTTCACGGGATCTTGGGGATAATGTTAGCACGTCCACTGCTTGCACCAAAGATGCCGTCATTACCTTTCAATATGTCTTTATATTGAGGCCGAAGGATTTTGCCTTCTCCTTTTCGAGTGGTTGGATAAATAGGCGCCCCTCGTTCCTCGGCAATGTCTGAACTGTTCGTTCGTTGCCTACCACCTGCTAACCCGAAGCCAAGGCTCGAAGCATCGCTCCCAATGCCACCGCCAGGATCAACGTTCTTACTTCGCATGGCGTCGGTGCCCTTGGCCTTTTTCCTCCGCATGCTCGCAATGCTAGGAAGTCCGAACTCGTCCTCGTCATCATCGTAGATTATCTCCTCTTCTTCTTCTTCTTCATCGTCCTCCACGTTACCATGGTTCCATCCATCAATTCCTTGTCTCAGCATATTAGAATAGGAGTCATGAGGCGGGGATGCAGCCCATATGCCTGGCCGTGACGGAGGTGAAGTGATGTGATGGGCATTTGTGGACGCCGGTCGAGGGGGTGTTCGAGGACGTGCATACGGTGATATCCCTCTATACAGGCGGGGCAATTAGAATTTATGATCGCGTATGCCAAAAACTTTGCAGAGCAAGAAGGAAGCGGTAAACAAACTTGAGAATATTAGCGTGAGAATAGGAAGCGCCGACTACTGTGTTGGACGATCCTTGGTTGGATGCGGTTCGGCTCTTCCAAAATGGAGACGCTGCACGTCTGGTAAATATTAGCTTGTATACACAACATACAGTATAGTAAAAGCCAGTGAAGACATACTCAGAACGGTCTGTGAATCGGGTGCGAGCTATATCAGCCACTGATCTGGTTGAAGTACGTGGAATGCTTTGAGGTACGAACCAACCTGGACCATCTCCTTTGCATTACATTAGCATTCTCACCCAGTGTTAGAAAGACAGACAAGTCATCAAATTCACTCACCTGCTGCTGACCTTTCTTGCTGGTCATTATTGGAAAGTATTTATTCGGGCGAGCGATCGATTAAGGGAGTATGAAGTATAAGCGGTCATTCGGAGTCGATTGAATGAAATGCGGGGTGGTTCCAAGCGAAGACGGCTAAGTATTTATGATTCCCCAAGATCAGACAATGAGTCGATTGGTTATCTCATGTTTCCATGTGCAGCAAAGTTAAGGCTATGTTCACTGCAATTGAACACACTCTCCTGAAGAGGAGCACTCTGCAAGCCGCAGTGGGAGGTCGTTTGGGTTGCTGAAGTCGGCTCTGGGGACACTAGCAGCGCTACTAAGAAGTCCTTAGTCGTCGAGTTTCCCAGCTGCGGTCGGGTCAGTTCCGTCGTCCCCTCAACTCCTCTCTCTCTCCCCTTCGGATGCTTAATTAGTTCTCCTTCCTTCTCCAATTCCCTTCTTCTTTTGTTCATCTCTTCATCCTGATCGTCACCTCTCATTCTCCTCATTGACATCTTTCATTTTATCTTTCATTCCCCGCCAGATCAATCACTGCTTGCTTGGCTTCAGTTTCGCATTGGTCGCTTTGGAGCTGGTTGACGCACTAGACACCGAATCCCCTTCTTACTACTTTTACGTCCCTCAAGTTTTCTTTCCAGGAATCACTCTCTAGGAGGACAGCGATTGTTCTGACTGTTTTCTTGTCTTCCGAGTTGCAGTATCTAGCACAATGGCTGAGCCAGAAGAACTCGAAGAAGATCTCTTCGCGGATCTGTAAGGCTCTGCCTTCCATTCACATTCCGGATCCGATCATCTCTGACCCTCACATCTCATAGGTACGATGCAGACGAGACAACAACTCGTGCGGCACCAGCAGCCGAAGCTCCAAGCACGTCTGAGCCCGCTCCCTCAGTGACGCCTGCGCAGCCCACCGAAAATACTTCCGCGCAAGGCTTCGACAATGCGCAGTATGGATCAGAGAATGCAGGTCACGTCAATCAGTCATACCAGAATGAAGGAGGTTATCAGATTGGTGCAGGGAGTCTGGATGATGGCCTAGGCAGTAATGGGATTGCTACTACTGTAGAATCAGAGCCTCAAGGGACGGGCATCAAAGAAGATGGGTAAGTGAATTATTACATGTGTTGAAAGCGTCTAGTTTTTGTGTTGCATTCTCGTTTTGTCCCGTTCAGAATCATCGATCAGGCTGCCCCAGCAGTCTGTGGATGCCACGACTTGCTTCGGTGGTAATACTTGCCATATCTGATGGATGGCCGTACCCATTGCCGTGGCGTGTCGCCGTACGCAGCTTTGGGTTCGGGGTATGGAGTCATAGAGGCTGCAGAATGTCGCCTCAACGTTCGAAGAGGCGATTTGAGAAGGGGCTGTTGAGTTGTTAGTGCGTCATGGCACGGAACGGGGAAACAGGACTCGTCTTTGAATCTGGGAAGAGATTTACTCGAGCTGGGCCAAACGCTATGATCGGAAGCGCGATATACAAGCGCTTCCTGCTATAGACGGCTACGCGGTTCTTCTTCTCTCGGTCAGTTTAGGAGGGCAATCTGTTTGGGGGCAACATCTCGAGGAGTTCAAGGCTCGAGGGAAACGAAAGAAAAATCGGCGAATCACCAGCGATGTGACTTCCGAAAAAAGACAAAATTCGATCCGAGCTCCCACGAACCCTCGTTGCGAGTGGCTATAGTACAGCTGATACTACATAGCTTCTTCACGAAATATCTTGATAGATCAGAGCAAGGAATAGAAACCTTGACTGTCTGGTTGGGAATCATCGATCAGCTCTACCTAGCTTCGGACTCTATTAGACAGGCAAAGGATTCTTCGTCAGAACAGAAAGAGAGACAAAACAAGAAAGATTTTTTTCACTTCTACGCCTGACATGCTGCCGCTTGTGGCTTGTTTCCACCGTGCGCATTACACCCGATCTTGGATATGACTTCGTTGGCTTTTAGTCCACTGGGCTCGTCTTGTAAACCAGTGGATACTTGACTAGAGGAATTGCCGTGTCAACGTCAACGTCAACGTCAGTCATGCCACTCGGCTACACAGTCTGGATGTATGCATGATATCGGGGGATCCTGAACCACAGTAGCAAGCTCGAGCTACGTGTTTCTCCAGTTCAATTTTCAAACTCTACGGCCATTTCGCGCACACGATTAGATATCAATGGCACAACAACAGCATGATGATATCTGGACACCTAACTTCCGGATGGCAGCCTGTCTATCATCAGAGAAATTGCTTACTTCAGATTGTTCATCACTTCTATTTGGTTGCTTTGTTCTGATCTAGACGCTTGATGAAATTCGAATCTTTTGCCTATTTATTAAAATGGCGGCGTTGGCTAATGGTTCGTTTGAATAGGAAGATGTTCATTGGTGGCTTGAACTGGGAGACTACAGATCGTATGCACCTTTCCATGCATCTTTTCAATCAGATCAAACCTTTATAGCAGCCAGCCTAACATTATGGAATAGAATCCCTGAGGGACTATTTCTCCCAGTTTGGAGAAGTTCAGGAGTGCACTGTGATGCGGGACAGCGCTACCGGACGCTCCAGAGGATTCGGATTCCTCACCTTCAAGGATCCCAAGACCGTCAACACTGTTATGGTCAAAGAGCATTATCTGGATGGAAAAATTGTAAGGATGACCTATCCCTGCAGCTACTCCTTGAAGGATGCACTTGAATTCTCAGCTCACAAAAGGTCATATTAGATTGATCCAAAGCGCGCTATTCCCCGCGATGAACAAGAGAAAACGAGCAAAATTTTTGTTGGAGGTGTCAGCCAAGAAGCAAATGAGCAAGATTTCAAGCAGTTCTTCATGCAGTTTGGTCGAGTGATTGACGCTACCTTGATGATCGATAAGGACACCGGTCGCCCCCGTGGATTCGGCTTCGTGACATTCGACAGTGAAGCTGCTGTTGAAGCTGCTCTCTCACGTCCATTGGAAATTCTAGGAAAGCCCATTGAAGTGAAGAAGGCACAGCCAAGAGGCAACTTGCGGGATGATGATGATCGCAGAAACCGCCGTGGTCGAGACGGTTTCCGTGAGGGAGGACAGGCTGGTTCTGATAACGCTCAGCAACAGCAGGGCGCACCGGGACCAGGTGGAATGGCTGGCCTCACCCCACAAATGATGGCCCAATACTGGCAGCGCATGCAGCAATACTTCGCCATGATGCAGCAACAGATGGCCGTCGCCGCGGCACAGGGTCAAGGCGTGAACATGGCCATGGGTGGAATGAACCCACAAATGATGCAACAGATGCAAATGAAACAGATGCAGCAGATGCAGCAGATGCAGCAACAGCAACAGCAGCAGCAGCAGCAGCAGCAGCAGCAACAACAACAACAGCAAGGTGGAATGAGCCCTCCTCCACAGAGCGCCAGTCCTCAAAGCATGCAAAACATGATGAACCCTCAAATGATGCAGCAGATGCAACAGATGCAAAATCAAGGTCAGGGCGGAATGACCGCGCAAATGGGCAACAACGCCATGGCAGGCAACATGGGCATTGCTGGCAACTACTCCGGAACGCGAGCTGGACCAGGGTACAATGCTCATGAACAGATTGCATTCGAGCAGCAGAAGTATGAACAACAGCAGGCTCGGAGGGTCATGGAGAACCGAGGCTTCTCTCCCTATCAGCAAGGCGGTCCAACTTCGTGGGAGGGTATGTATGATGAAGTGCCTCAACCGAACGTCCCCTCTGGCCCTGGTGCGAGCCGTGGAGGTGGTATGGGACGTGGTATGCTTCCAAATCCGGACAATATACGATGGACAGTATGCTCACCAGTTTCAGGTTCGACACCTCAGCCACAAAGCGCAGCCCCCGCGAACGCCCCGACAGGCCCCAAGAATGCTGGCAAGCCAGGAGCAAACTACCGCGGAGGAGGTCGTGGGGGACATCGCGGCTTCCATCCTTACTCGCGCGGCTGATTTTCCTCGGCTACCATTCAGCATCATCGATTATACTGTCTCATGTTCTCTTCCACGACCTGGGCGCGTATGCACCATGAGGTGATGCATTCGAATCGCAAGAAAATGGTCATCATACAAAAGAAACACCGTGTCGGAACGAACAACACCAAATGCCGATTGATTGATTAATTAATTGATTCGACTACGATGGCTTTTCCTTGTCTTGCCCTTTTCAATCCCATCCTTTCCAGCTCCCACCCCTGACATAAATAAAAAATGATCCAATAACGAAAATCCCCAACAAAGACCCTCAACGTATTCAGCTATGGCCATTCTCCATGTCTTCCTCGTCTCTTACTCCTGTTCACACTTGCAAGTTTCCTTCCTTGAGTTCCTCCCTTGTTCATCCCAATCGACTGCAAGACACCAAAAATTTGATGATCTCGACCAAGATATGGTTTATTGTCTACATGGTACCTTCTGACTTATTTCGTTGGGCTGTTCTTTGGTTGCTCCTTCTGTTTAGTTCCGAGTCCTTTCTCGCTCAATCATGACAATGGAACTAGTCATGAACCCCATGAAGTGATTTTCGCCGGCAGAAAGGAATCTCAATCGAACGAAAGTTACTTTCACGGTCCGCGCTAGTTCTATTAATAGCTGTATAGTCTCCATGAGTTATTGTGCAAAGCCTTCGTCGGTTTGAGTGTTCTGGTTCCGGTGTACACCCTCCATTTGACCACGTCTGCCGTCAAAGTAATCAGAGTGGGTAAAACTACCATTCTCTTAGTCCTTGCATTGATATAGGTAGCTAATCTTGAGTTTATTCCTGTCTCAAGGGGAAAGGTTCGAGGGAACTATAGCCGTTGATGTCAGAAAGCATCTGTATGTGTGGGACAATGCTTCTGCATATCAATAGCCACCCTATCAACGGGATTCCTGCAGTTGGTTGAGATGTCCGGGGTTAGAATTGCTTCTGGTGTCTGTATAACTATCGAAACTCCACGCTATTCTGGACACAATTGAAAAAAACAAACAAAATCTGAGAAGGCTTTTGAAGCTTTTGGGCTTAACCTGTGTACTATGTTTGAATCACAGCACTCCTTGATTAAAACAATGAAACTCAAGATGGGGGAAAGGGCATTCTAGAATTGAAGTACATGAAATATATCCCACGAAAAAGAACCAACATCGGCTGTGTGAAGACGAAAAAAGAAATAGTCGATATCAAGCCAATGTCACTGAATGCTGGAAACCCAAAAATAAAAAATAAAAATAAAAATTGCCGTTCAGATACGCTAAAGTCGTAGAAGCTCCCTGACAAGGACCTGTATGTGGCTATGCCCAAGTTGAAAAGTCGAAAGAAGAAAGAGAAAAAGATGTGTCATGATTCCTATCCGATTTTTATGACCTAGTACGCAAAGCCGTAGCCAGGTGTAGCTTTGCGTCCCTCGAGCGAGTGGTCACGACTCTCTTCGCTTTCTCGACTAGGACTTCGGTAATGCCGATGGTCGACAGGGTAGTCGGGCTCGACCAGGCGATCAGTACTTCCTGCGCTGTGACGTGGGTGGGACATAGGCTGATCACGGTAGGGTTCATAAGGACCAGTGAAGTTGAACTTGCTCATCTCCTGAAGATCCTTTTGTGTCGGAGGATGTTCCATGAGGAGCGATTCCCGAGCATCCAGAGGCGTCAAATTGTCCATATCACGGTTCATTTTCTCTGCAGAAGTCTCGTTAGCACTATGTGTAGGGTGCACCGACAACAAGCCCTCTTTCAACTTACCGGCTTCTCGCCTCCGCTTGGCATGAGGGTTTTCGCGGCAGCATGTAATGATTGCATTCACAGCGATCAGAATAGCCAAAAGACCAGTAAGCCCCGATTGGACGGCAATGAGAACGATGCCAGTGACAGTTTTGGTGGTCTGCGACATGCCAAGCTCCTCGACAAAGATCAGGATGCAAGCCACGGACAGCACGCGAATAACCTGAATAGTGATGTTGATCCACTGGCTTGATTTCGCAACGTATGGTCGGTGCCACAGCAAAAGAATCAGCATAAGCGCCTCGACAACCAGTTGACCGGCACTCTGAAAAAGTCCATGTCCGTTGCCACCAGCAATGATACAGCCTTTGGCAAACATGTAAATGATCACAGGAACAAAGAGCCACCAATAATCTTTCTTGTAGCTGTCGTAGAAGAGACTGTACTTGCGCCAGGCCTCTTGGTTTTCGTAGAGCCCTGAGGCGTCGCCTTCCGCTTTCTTGAATTTGCGGGCTGTGTAGGCGATCTTCCAGGTAAAGAATGCCAGAATGGCAGTGAAGAGAACGAGTATCACGACAGCAAGGACTTTGGCAGCCCACGAGTCGCCGTTGGTGAGTTGGTACACGCAGTACAAGACCCAGATACTGTAAAGAATGAGGATCAAGTTGGTGATGGTTCGACTCAAAAGGCCCCAATAATCCTTGCGGAAATTGGTAAGTTTCTTGGGAAAAGTCCCGTACAAAGCCCAGGCCTCCAGGATGACCTTGAGAAGAAGGATACCCACGGTGATGGCAGCAACGACAATGGCGAAGATCAGCAGAACTGTCATGAAGGTGTTGGCCTGTGGAATGGAGAGCTGCTCTACGTATGCCTGGATACCGGAGACCATGTGCTGCAATCCGTCCTCGCTGCTGGAGCTGTCACTGGGGCTAGTCGAGTTGGTATCGACCGACGTGGTGACCTCTCGAACAAGCAAATGGAAACCTCGTTTGAATTTGCTCGCGCTTGAGGTGGACCCGTCAGTGTAAGTGAGCGTGGCGTTGCGGAGGTACTCATAGCTGTCCTCCGTGAGGTTGCCGCCGGTTTTCTGTCGAAAATCATCAATTGACGTCTGCATTTGCCCCCATGGAATTAGGCCAGTGCTGAAAGCGAAGTTCTTCGAAAAGCTACGATACACCGACGGGTAGTTGACGCTCAGCATGCCGTTGGTCGCCATCGTATGAAACCAACCCATCACGTCACCGAAGCCTGGGCTGGCTGATGCAGCTCCTGCGTGGCCAACAGTGCCTAAAGCGGACAAGCTGCTCATTGCGAGGGCGGCACCGGCTACGCCAGCAGCAACGTAAGAGACGGCCTTGACCTGCATGGACCTGCCGTTGGTCAATCCGGCTTCAATACAAGCAACTTCGTCGCCAGTACCCTTAGTCCTAAGTTCCAGTCTCGCCTGACCTTCCAAGTCAGGAATTGCAAAGGCGACCGAGGGAATCTGGCTGGCGTATTCTTCCGGTATCTGCAGTGATCCAGTGGCGGTAAAGACGCCGGACGGAACTTTACGGTTTATGTAAGAATGTGTGCGGAATAGCAGAAGATCAAGAGGAACCAAGCTTACCAGGGCAGAGTTCCTTAACATGAGTATCGGAGCTGCAAGGATCAAAGTCTTTGGAGTAGACTTGCGAACCGTATGCGGTGACGGTAATGGATGCGGTGACATTCTGTTCCTTTGCATTTGTTCCTGCCACATCAAATACAACCAGTCGCGTTGAGCCGGTGTAAGTAATGGCCAGTTTCTGAGCTTGGATGGCGGAATCGGTTAAGCAAAGAGAAAAGCCGTTTGTGCTCAGGGTATCGGCGGCGAGGGCATGAGTGGGCAAGACGCTCAAAGCCAGGATGGCCGCCTGTACAAAAGAATTCCCCCACATGTTGATACTTCTCTGCTATGAGAACCCGGGCGACTGAGGGGCGCAGTCCGATCGAAGGAATCTGGCTAGGACACGGTCGAGACCACAATCATCAACGGCGGACTTTCTTGTGTTAGTATCGACGTCGATTAAAAGGAGTATTCCAGCGAACGTGACGATATTCAAACGAGCATTCGACGGATAAAGTGTAGAGATTGCCGTAACAGGATCAACCTTTTGGGAAGTGAAGAGCGTAGGTAGCAACGAATATCAACAAAGGAGAAGCATGTATTCAAGTCGTCTTTTTTTTTTTCCCCTTCTTCTTGTTCTTCTTCTTCTTCTGGATTCCTCGCCCTCAGTGGCCGAACTTAGAGCGCGATCAATATAGGAAGAGGAGGCGAAAGAATGTCAAACGGACAAAGAAGGAGCTGACAAAAGAATGTACGAGAGTATCTGCGTATAGCAGGAGATAAGCGACAGTAAGGTTTGTGACTGTGTCAACACACAAAGAGAATGACCAAAAGAGAGAAACGAGTGGCGGCGGTAGGAATACGATCAACAAGTCGAATCCTGCCCGGCTGAAGAGCAGCAGCGAGCGAGGAACGGTTGAGATCGGGGATGGAGTTGTGTTTGGATGGTGGAGAGAGGAATGCTGACCAGCGTTCCAGGTACGACAGAGAAAGACTGGGCGCGACTTGGCCTGCGCTGGGCTGCACGAGGCGGTAGAAAAAGGACAGTCAATGAATGGGAGAGCTCAGATGGGAGAGGGGGGACTCTCAGAGTTCGAGACCACTTAGACCATGTCCGTAGGCCACCCATTTCCAATAATTTCCCATTTGATGAAATGAAATTCGGCCTATCCACCCCTGAAAGGCTTGATTGATTGATCGATTGAGACGATTTCCTCAGGGCCAGACCAGGAGCCGCTTGGGTGTCTCAAGTCTTTCGGTTTGTTATTAGTTTCAGGAACGGGTCGCCCTAGACTAGTGGCTTGCGCCGTTGCGTGCTGCCGTGCCGTCTCCGTGCGGTTCTGGTCCATGGTACTCCGTAACGCGCCGTGGGATGGAGGTTCCTTAAATTGTTTGAAGGTATCTTATCCAGACTCCAGACGGCAATGGGCATGTTCATAATATATACACTATGTGTCAGTGGAATACAAAATGCTTCATTTACAAAACATTTAACATCCGCATGGTAACAGCAGACACGTATGGAACTGACCAACTTCGTTCTCGTTTCGTGGATTCTCTCATTATTCATAGGCTTTGATTCTTTCTCTCCTCCTATTCCAGCTCTTGACTCTACGGAGGCTTTTTTTTTTCTGACTTTTCCCCCCTCTACATGGCTATTATTATCAATTGTCACCTGTCTTTGTCAAGCAGATCCATAAAGGACCAAGGGTTGACATTGACACTGTGTGTCAGATTGTCAGTGTGTGATCCCAACTCAGCCACGCGCCACAGCGCTGAGCGGCGTTACTACGCCACAATCCACGCTGGGCGAAAGAGGGCAATTTGGAGCAACGGCAGACGGTCCTGATGTTGTCGATGATTGGGTTTGAAACCGTCAGTCTGGTCGCACTCTGCGTCAGGTCGCAATGGGTCGTGGAGCTAATAATATTAAATATGTGGAAAGCTTTTCCCGCGATCCCCTTTTATTCGTTTTCTAGAACGGAGTAGGGAGTACGGAGTAATACCGTGGACCTAAGCGTAGTGCGCACTGCGTAGTGCGTACCCACTCCATACGGCGTACAGTGACACAGCAAGAGTTTCGACACCTCCCGACCCACACCCCATTATTACATAAGATTCTGCCGGTCCAAAAACTCCATAAATTCTAGCCCATCTATCTAATATAGTGTATACCAGCCCTGGCACTTAATTATAGCCTCGACACGATGCGGCATAGTCTCAGAGAGGTATACTAGGTGCTGTAGCTCCCGTTCTATATAGAAACTCGCGCGTTTTCATAGTAGGCGGTATAGACGGTGTAGGCGGTGTAGCAAGTGGGTCAGGCGGGGGGTGTCGAAACTCTTGCTGTGTCACTGTATACACTTCTGGAACAGTCCCACAGTGTCTTGGAAGTTGGAACGGGCCGAACGGACCTTTTCCATTGGGCAAGAATGCCCAGTAATAAATCATCACTGGTACGGGCTTGGTACGGAGTACCTATTCCTAATAACCAATAGACTCGGCTAGCCTCCAGCTCCACATTACCTAACTAAGTAGTAACTTAGTAAGTACGCCGTACTCTGTAATAATATACCCTGCTGGTCTCCGTCCAGATCATCTATTGTAGACAGCACGCCAATAGTGCCGTCTGCTGTCTGTCTGCCGTCATAATTCAGTCTCAAATGAGATAGTTATGCGAAGGAACTACGATATTTTTCTCGATTTCGAATGTCTTGAGCTCTGGAGAAAGCATATAATGGTTGGGGTACGGAGGATTACGGTGGAATGGATCAATCCCTCTTTCACCCCTCTCGGTTGTGCTGTTCTCTATATTATTCTCAACCGAAACACACTTCTAAGGAGCGATGAGTGAGTGGGAGAGTCGGTAGTACCACTCTGGAGGGTGATTTCCTTATTACTCTAAGGGTGCTATAGTATTGGATAGAGATGGTAGCCCTGGGCTTTGGCTGGCAGATTTCTACACCCAGGCTATAGAGAGTCCCCCATATCTCCTTATAAAATAAAACAACTCTTGCCGATAAATAGCATCTCGAATGTCATCTTTGCCGCCCATCAGGCGCGTCAACAAAAGGAGAAACGATACCTTATGACTCGACAACGCGGATAGTCCAGATTCCAGATTCCAGAACTCCAGATGGTCAAAAATAAGGAAGGAGATCGACCATGTGCTTTGCCAATCATTTCTCGCGGCTTTGTACAACGGCGGTCCAGAACTCCCTCCGGCTTCTAAAAGCTCTTTATTCAAGCTGCTGCTATTCTTATCCAAGGGTATTGGTCTTCTTTGCATGCATATACTCTGTGGCATGTGCACGTAAACTTGGCCGCCAGAACCACTCAATTCTCGGGTCACATACAGGCGAACACATACTGCGGACGCGCCGGACACTCCAGACCTGACGCAAGAGAAGACATGTTGCTTGGTGTACCTGCGTTCGTTCCGCAGTCCGCCCTACGTTATCTCTCCGAGTTTTCCATCCTGGAGATCAGACCGGATGGTGTCTAGACCAGATGCTTCGCACGGTGGATCGATCCTCTTGCGGTTGGACTTCAAAGAAGATCTTGGCTTCTCGCATGCAAGGTGTGTGCACCGTGCACCGACGCTCCTGCATTTCTACAAATGTAATATTATGGTTTCCCTCAACGGCGTTCCGAGGTCTGCCTTTAGAGTCAACCCACATTTTGTAACAGCATTCAATGTGTGGGTCGAACAGTTGAAAATCGCTTACATCTTCTTGGCTTGCACAATAGAAATTCTACAGCCAGCAGGCAGTTTATATATATATAAATCGCATGGTCATTGATCTCAGCTGAGCTGAGCCGAGCATCGGCGAACCGCCATCCTTGGTGTTTACTCCAGCGATGTATAATAATGCGGTTCATTATTGTACCTGCACCTCGTAAAACCGAGACATCGATTCCCTGGTACGACGCACAAGTGAGACAAGACCAGACGTGAGGATCATCGAAGTCGCCAAGTCCACTGATGGCTCAGTGAGCCAGTGCCGAAAATAATAGCTATGCATAAGCATGGTACCACTGTAAGACAGAGGCACATACGCCACAGAGTAGCCAATGAAGACGTCATTCCGGGAAGATCACAATAGGGACGGGGGGGGGGGGGATCATATGTCGGTCTCAAGCATCTAATAGTCATTAAGGATGAATGCCTGTACCGTTCGCTTATTCGAGCTCGGTGAACCTCAGCAATGAGCATACTGCAAACATGCACTAACGAGGACAACCTTGCGAGAAGCAACCATGTGTCGCGTTCATTATGTATCGACGCCACACCAGTCGAGGACTCTTTTCCCCTTCTCAGAGCGCCTCCTTGAACGTAACCACGCATATCCCAACACAACAGAGATACATTCCCAACGGGAGTAATCCTCATCACCGAGTAGAGCAGATAGATTGCTACCCACTGTATCATTTTATAACAAGGCCTTTGACAATCCAGACCCATGACCCCAGTCATAAGAATCATTTCTGCCCCGACTTTTCCTTTTCCTGCATCTCACGCATGGCAGCTCGGGCACTTCGACTGCCTCCGAGCTTCGGACCTCGAGGAGCGTCGGGTTTCGCCGTCTTTGCGGGTTTTGTCCTGATGCGCCGGCGAGACTGGATTGCATCAAGGAACTCTCGTCGGAACTGTTCAGCAATGCGATCATCGGCAGCCTGGTCATCACGCTGCTCTTCTTCTTCCGGCTCATCATAAACGTCCACTGTAATCATCAACGTCAGTCATAGAACCTTCACCTAGAATGCTTGATTTGACACATACGTTTGCTTTCGCGCAAAACTTCTTCAACGAGCCTATCACGCTCAATATCCTCGCTGTTTCGCCGTTTGCGATGACGCCAGGGCTTCCCATCCTTTCCTAAGCGAGCATTCTTCGAAGTATCATCTTCTTCAGAAGGTGGGATCTCGTCGCCGGCAAGCCTGCGCGTTGCGGCTTCGGTCCTAGCAATGTTCTGAAGTTTGGCTTCCTGACCAAGATCGATTTCATGTAGTTTACCAAGAGATGCTGGTTGTCGCTGTGCAAAAGCAGACGCCGACTGCGCTTCGATAGCTTCGTCAAGAGTGGGGGCATCTGTTATGGAGGTATCTGCAGGTCCATTGCGCTGATGACGCTTAGCCATTTCCGATTCTATAAAAGCCATCCTTATCTTGTTAGTCCCCATGACATTCCGGAGAAGAGAACGAGCCAAAAGGGTGGGGATCGTACATATGCTTATCCACATCCACTGTCTGTCCTGTGTGCGCTGTGAACCGGTCGCACATGGACTGTATTCTGACCTCTTCGAGATCTTGAGTGGTTGGCTCTTTGGCAGATTGACTGTTCGCCGTCTGTCGCGAGGTGGCGGAAAACTCGATGCCACCTTTTCGAGCTTTATACGGGCGCCTTAGTCGGACAACATCTGTAGGTAGTGCGGTACCCTTGGTCTCTGGAAGCGTCGGAGATGCTAATGGGTGTTGGTCGCGGTCGTTCTCTTCTCCAGCAGCTTGGGCGTCGCCTTGAACGTCATCGGTGTCGTCGTCACCGTCACCGATACGCCGTCGCAGGAACTTTCTTCTCTTGATCGGCCGGAAAACAGGCTCGGGAGCCAAATCAGGATTTGCGTTCATTATTACGGGCGATGGTGAAAAGTAATAATTAAAGTGGTTGAAAGGATAGTTCCATATGATTGATTGTCGATAAGGCAAAAAGCGGAGGAGCTTCCCGTTTGGCGGTTTGTAACTTTGTATTGTATGATCGATCCGCACCAAAAGCTCCTCCGCCGCGCCGCAAAAGATAATCCAATCCAATCTCATCCTCACTGAATCCCTACCTACCATTTATTTTCCTTGGGTCTTCCCTTTGCGCGACGTATCTCAATTTTGTCGCCTAGACTCCTCCGTGGAAATATCTCTGCATCAAGTGCGGTCTCTGTCTAATTGCCAGGCCGATTCAGCCTCTTCGATTGTCGATATGAATCCTTCAATACCACCTTCAACTGCCGAATACGGTGGAGGTATGTCAATCTAGTTTGCTAGCCTTATAGGCGAGAAGAAAAAAATATATCAACTACCGCGATACACTGTGATGCTGATGAATTGCTATGTACAGATGAGGTGTCTGCGATTGTCCTTGACCCGGGATTCTCAACAACGCGCGCTGGCTTTGCAGGAGAAGACACGCCCAAGTCCCTGATCCCCTCATACTACGGGAAATACACTTCCGATGGCCAGGAGAAGCTTATCTTTGGCGATGACATCTTCGTGACCCCGCGTCCAGGGCTCTCAATCCACAACCCGATGGGCAGGGATGGCATCGTGGAGGACTGGGATATGGCGGAGAAAGTCTGGGAATACTCTTTCACATCGAGATTGACCGGGGCAAAGCCCGGAAACCCCTTTCAGAACGGACTGAATGATGTATCTCCGAACGAGGAATTGCCTACGGAAATGGAGGGTGTCGAGACCGAGGAGAAGCCACTCGCAGACAGCCCACTGTTGATGACCGAGTGCGGATGGAACCCTACCAAGGCACGCGAGAAGACCATCGAGATTGCCATGGAGAAATGGGGGACGCCCGCCTTTTACCTCGCAAGGAATGGCGTTCTTGCAGCGTATGTGATTGTCATTCCTCACGGTGCATTGTGTGACTCGCTAACAGGTCGTTCCCTTTCGTTTTGCAGCTTCGCTTCCGGCAAGGCATCTGCACTTGTGATCGATATCGGAGCGTCCAATATTTCCGTGACGCCGGTTCATGATGGACTGATCCTGAAGAGGGGGGTCCAGCACTCTCCTCTCGGTGGCGACTATATCTCATCGCAGATTCGTGCCCTGTTCAAGGCAAACTCTCCTCAGCCGATTACCATCACGCCTCACTATCTGATCTCCTCCAAAATCCCCGTCGAGGCTGGCCAGCCTCCCCAAGCGACCTACAAGACATTCCCGCCCGAAAAGGCACCCGACGCATCATATCGGACGCTACTCGAGGAGCGCACGCTGTCCGAGTTCAAAGAGTGCGTCGTCCAGGTGTGGCCAGGCCCCAACAAGCTCTCTGCCACCGGACCCAACGGCGTCTCCAACGAGGAGGCTGCCAAGAGCAACCCTGGCCGGCCCTTCGAGTTCCCCGACGGCTACAACCAGGTCTTCGGTGTTGATCGCTACAGGGTCGTGGAATCCTTGTTCGACGCCAAAGCCCACATTCCCGATCCTGAGTCGTCCTTCCCCCCGCCCACTCAGGCACAAACCATCCCGGAACTCATCAAGAGTGCCTTGAACGGCGTCGACGTCGACATCCGGCCTCATCTGCTGGCCAATGTCGTCGTGACCGGCGCCTCGAGCTTGCTCTACGGCTTCACGGACCGCCTGAACCAAGAACTCATGGCTAGCTTCCCGGGTCCTAGAGTCAGGATTTCCGCTCCTGGAAACACTACGGAACGTCGATTCAGCTCGTGGATCGGTGGCAGTATCCTTGCCAGTTTGGGTACCTTCCACCAGATGTGGATCTCAAAGAAGGAGTATGAGGAGCACGGGCCGAGTATCGTGGATAAGCGCTGCAAATAAATGAACACGCGAAAATGGTTTTAACTAATGATTATTCGTTAGCATGGGAAAAGGTACAGCTCGCATCGTTCGAGTTGTAGTATCAACTTTTCGGTTTCTCTTTTTTTTCTCATGGGTTGTCTCCCTTGTGTTGATTTTCATCTCTTTTATGCCTACAATTTCTTTGATTCATCTACGTTATATGTTACTTTGCTGTTTCCTCTGGGCGTTTCTGTAAGTCATGGAAGAAAGGCTAGAACAAGGGGCTTTTGAAAGTTCTTAAGGAAAAAGACACGCAAAAAAGGAAACAAATTATTCGTCATACACCACTGCTGCACAAGTAATGCCAATCGGTTAACCAAGTGTTAAGTTTGACCTCTTTTTCTATGTGCACCAGAAACTTGGGTCAGCGAGACCTATAGCAATGTCGATCAATAACTGTAGCTTCCAGGAGTTAGGCGATATCGGATTACTCTCGGAAAGGCCGATCTCTCTATTTCAGACGGAGAGCTATATATATATGAACATAGGTACATAGTATGTTGTACAAGGACCTGATACCTGGGGGTAATGGCTGGCTCAAACAATTATGCTAGGTAGCCAAAGAACTCGAATCGATCGACGCAGAGTCTAAGTCCTTGAGAGAAGCAGACTCGATAGGGAAGGGAAACGTTGGGTAACTTCAGGCTGCGACCATAGTTGACGCAACAGTCGATACCCTGGTATCAGGGTACGAGGGTCGTTATTCGTCGAAACGTATAGATTGAATCGGCACTGCATATGCATGCCGTGATACTCGAGTGCAACGCGCACATCCCGTAGATTCTGGTGTTATCCTGGGAGGAAGATGCGTTACTTCGAATATGGATAGATTCGATTCGCCCACCAATCGTCACATAAGATTTGATCAACCGCCGCATATGCTTTGAATTCCTGGTCAATGCCAAGAGCCAAGTCTGGTCTGAGCGACCATTTCGAGCTCAGGTACTACACTGCCCCGTAACAGAAGTGCAGTGGACGCCTGAGGCCTATAATTATTCCCTGGCAATCATGATACGATATCATCTGCTTCTGCGGCAAACCCCAGACCTCAACCATGATGCTGACAACGGTCTGCAGTTCTTGTCTCGGGGTTTGTGAACATCAACATGCTCAGATTTCATCCGCACGCGGAGCAGTATGGTCCTTTGGCGGAAGAACCGGGAGATTGGGGAGGAGGAGGAGGTTCAGTAACCTGGTTAACCTTAGCATCTAGAAGTGACAGGTTGAGATCGAACATACTTACCATGTGAAGAGGGATGGAAGGTAGCGCTGTGATTATCGATTCGGTTTCCTCGTTGGTGTTTTCATTCTCTTGTTCTTCGAGGATATCTTTATAAATCATATGTACGGAGAGCACAGGTATTCTGGGAGTTGCATCAGGTTTGGGTTTCAAAGAATAAGTGTTCAAAATGTCGGTTTCTCCCTGTTGCTGCCATGTCATCTGGTTCTCTGCGTTGTATCTGCAAAGGCACATTTTATTTGCGACACAAATCTCGTGCCTGCAAGGCTCTTCGGAGGCATGAAATCCAGTCGGTGATTTTGCACGGAAAATACTCAAAGGCCAATCCTTCCTCCTCAGTGGAGGGCTTCCGGAATATTTCTTTTCTTTGTTCTCCGATGATTCCCAGGCGTCGATGACCCTGTCTGATTTGAAGTATTGTAGCAGCTGAGATTTCATCTTATCTCGCTTTGCGGCAGCTTGCAATGCATTTGGATCCTCGGGCAGCGCCGGCACTTCGACCGTGACCCGTTGCTGCGACCTTTTACTTACGAAGTTGTTCTTGAGCTGCTCTATCGAGATACTGCGAACTTTGAGTGACCTGGGAGGCGCCGTGGAGGGCCTCTCTGGCGGCGCAGTTCCGAGCTTCTCCCTGGCAGGTTTCTTCAAAAGAATGCCTCTCGAAAGCTTCCGACTAAGGCTTCTCTGGAGCTTGGGAGCAACCGAACCAGGGCGGTAATTTTCGGCACTGTCGCTGAAAGATCTTGTGCGACCATGCTTGCTCGTCACTGCCCCTTGGCTGTCAGGCGTCTTGGCGGCTCTGAGGTTGGGAACGCTCTTGCGCGACTGTCTCTGGGCCTCAGTCTCAGGGGGAATCGCTGTTTTAGGCCTTGCATCTATAAAGCCTGGGCCACTGGGAAGTGGCTTGTTCGGGTTTGAAATAGGGATCGACAAACTTCTGTCCAATATCCGTTCTTTGAGAGATTTGGTTCGAGACCGTGTTTGTGGACTCTTTGCAAACGATACCTACTTGTGTCAGAAAACCACGATAGCAATGGCAGTGATCGCAACAAGTGGTGGTGCTTTGCTACGTACCACATCCTTTCTACTCGCCACACCCACTCGTCGCTGCATTTCAGTCACTGCCGCTCCGAGCCCTAAGAGCGCCGAGCCCAGGGAAGCTCCTCTCTTATAGAGCCTCGAGAGTGCGACATTCCAGCCCTCGACATTTCCAATCATTGCGTTGTAGATGGCAATCAGGTTGGTGGAATCCGGGGGGCAATCGTTGGCCAGCTGCTTGAGATAGTGCCACAGGGCACCAATCGCCTCCTTTGCTTTCTGCATATCCTTCAGAGAGTCGTCCACGGCTGCCGTGAACCGTCCAATGGCAAATTCGATCTTCTCGTTATAATCGATGATCGCAAGCCGGAAACCGCGATCTTCCAGCATCTCGTCAAATACATCCAAGTTCCCGAGAGGCAACCTGAGATATTGGATTCTGGTCTGAACATCAATCTGAATGATGCGAAAGTCGTCTGTAGTCCTCTCAAGGAATCCATCGAACTCGTCCACATGGCTCTGCAGAATCCTCACGACCTCCACCTCTGACTTCGCCAGTCCTTTGGCCAGGAGGTGTACACCAAAGGATGTCTGAGAAATGAGTTTCCAAAGGGGATGGTATCTGTCATTCTTTCAGTCAGTCTTTGGTGGAACTCTAGCTGATACTCGCTGACTGATTCGATCGCTTGCCTTTCGCCAGCTCTTTGGCGCCATTTCCGGCCACAAAGTCGCTCATACTCTGCATTCTCCAGGAGCTCCCTGCGTCGAGATTGGGCGTCAATCTCAACCATCCACTCATTCTCAGCTCCAAAATTGGAATCGATGATCGACTCTTCGAAAGGACCCTGCAATTGGGGGATCGGATGGACAGGGGACCTGGCGCGCTTTCCTTCCGTGGCCGATGTTTTGCGGTTTTCTTGTTCGATTTCGGCGGACGTATCTGCCAGTTGGCCTGGTTCTTCTGATATGGACACCATGGCTGTGCAGTCAAGCCGCAAGAAGAGATGTATGCCCAAGGCCTCCTTCCAGTCGAGGATCTAATCTTCGAAAATGCAGGAATCACCGCGTCCGCATGCAATTGGATACTGTGCAGATTTACGTTCTTCAGTAGGCAAGGAAGTCAATTACATTTCCATGCGTTTCAACGCCCATCGGGGTTATCACCGGTCACACCCAGACCCATAACGAGAGGTCAGTAGCCGAAGATCCCAGCTCGAATGATAAGATATATAACACTGTCGCTTCTGAAGCAAGTAATCTCCATTCACGGAAGGATAAAGGGCATGGACAGAAATAGAAGATCGTCCGTTGTTGTCGTTATCAATCGGACAATCGATTTCAGAGATTCCAGTGAAAGTATCGTGGAACAACTTATGACTCGTCGGCAGTAGTGCGAAGCTTGGGCAACGGCCCCATCCGTATCAAGTGGAGCTTTTCAAGTTTTCAGCGAAGTATATACCTAGAGTGAAAAAGGGAAAGCTGGTGGCAAGTGTTAAAAGCGGTGGCAGGTCGCGGCGTGTGAAAGACGCGAGGCAAGTTTCGGATCATGAAGCCCAGCCGGGAACTTATACAGGTCAAGGCAAGACATGCATGGAAGTAGTGAATAATGGCTGCAGGTACGTATTGTGAGGACTGGGAAACGTTCCGAGCCCAGTAAGAAAATTGTCCTCGAGAATGAGATAATATTAATGAATTATTTGATTTGTAAATGTAAGGATAAGATTAAGAACAGCGCCCCGCTCCAGGAGGGGGTCCATTGTTAATAAGTACGGACTCCGGAGTACCAATAAATATCCAAGAATTATTATTATTAAAATGAAGGGCAGGTCGACTCGTCGAGACCAACCGTCCAACGTGGTAAAACGTGGGCGAACAGTGCGTGGGAACTAAAAAGGTTCACTAATACTAACTGACTCAACTTTCAAGGGTAGGAACGGGAGACTAAGGGTTAAAGGGAGTTAAGGGAGTCGGGAGTTGGCCTGGTCACGCTAAGAGATCGTGCTGCCGCCCGTCCCTTTTTTTTTTTTTTTTTCTTCCTTTGCTCCGGTTCTTGGCCAACCACTCAATGGATCTTCTCTTGTTGCAAATGAAGAATGAAGGAAAAGAGAGAAAGTCTCGATAATCTCATCTCTCCGATGGCTGTCATTTCTGCCGACGATTGTGAGACGAGTTTCGTGTTCGTAGCTCTATGTGCCAATGTGGAGGTCGCGAAGTAGACGATACGTCCAGTGGTCCACCCATCGTACTTGGCTTTGCAACCCGAGAAAAACTCATCTGTTCGGTTTCATGATTGGACGGTCATTCCAAGCAATTAAAACCGGTTATCGAAAAGACGAATTAGCCGAGACCATTCAAGGCATTAGAATATAGCAGAGTGGATACTCGTAAGCCATCAGTAAAAGCTGTCCTCATGGAATTGCTGGGTCAGATGCAGATACACATCTTTCTGAAATATATATTGTACCTTCTTACGAAGTTCAAACTGGCTTCGCATCACCCCAACGATTCTTGTCCGGTCTCCACGTTCTCCTCAGCGAAAAAGATCGGATCCCAGAAATTCGTAGGCAGGGACAGATCCAAAAAGTCTCCAAAAAGTGTGTCGATATCTGCGAACTCGTCGCGCCCAGTGTTTTCCGGGTTGCCCAATTGTGGTCCTATTGATTCTAATGCATCACCAGGCCGCTCTGTAGACGTAGGTAGATAGCCAGATGAAGCACTGCGATCCTCCTGAGTGACCTCCATGGCGCTGGCGGGGTAAGATATAGTAGGGTCGGTCGATGCCGGATTGACCCAGTTTTTTGATATCTCTTTCTCTGTCGAGATCTTCGGCTCGGAGACTTGGAGAATACCGGGATTGCCAACCGTCAAGCCCTCGATTTGGTGGAGCGCTCTTCGTCCCAACCTAGCCATTGCTTCGGCAGAGAACCAGTAGATGCTTAGTCCCTCAAGCAGGGAACAACAAGCGTCAATGCTAGCTTTGGCACGGTCAAAATGTGTAATGAGCTTGCTCGAACGAAGCTGCTGATAAGACACGCTCATGGAAAGACTAAGTGCGTAGGGGACAATGGATAGAGGCGGAAGGCCCTGCGAGCATTCAGATGCGACTATAGAGTAGATTCTCATAGCAGCAAGGCTCTGGCGCGTAAACGACGGCTTCGAGCCATCAAAACGGTCAGACAGCTTAGGTCTGCACGAGAGAATGCCGACTGCGTGGTAATAAAGTTCCAAGAACCCTGCATGCGTTCAGCCCAAAGATCGTTATCTCCTTCGAAACGGGGACCGAGAAGCATACCAAGAGTTGCAAAGTCCAGATCGCTCTGGGTGTTTACACCAACGATATCATCAAAGGTTGGGAAACTTTCTTCCCATCCGACAGAATCATCGGCAGAAGGTCTGTAGAAGGATATCACAGTCGATAGTAAGCTTGAAATGGTAAACCACACATCAAAAGCAGACCGAGGAACACGGGGTTTAACGTCCGGTCTTTCAACTCCAATGTCTCGATCCGCGAGGAGGATAGGACGACCTCCTATACTGGCATGAACCTTATCCAAGGCCCATAAGCACCAAAAAATTCTTGTAAGAGGGTCCTCCGGCGTTCGCCCCGGTCGGTCAAGATGCAAACCGGCAGTTTGAGCCTGATGAATTGCCTGACAAAGATGCATTGATGCCGCCTCGGCACCTTCGTAGCCTTCATAATGAAGCGACATCAACGCCAGAGTACAAATGCGGGTAGTTCGATCGGATTCCAACCCTGCATTCATGGCGGCAACGAGCCCCTTGTAGACATCAGAGCAGAACTGGCGTGACGTCACGATAGGGCCATCAGCAGTGAGGCGGAGATGAGAGGTGGCCGTTTCGTCCTTGGCTGCCACAAGGCATATCGCCCTTTCGAGAAATACAGATGCCCTTCCATTCGAGTATGCCAGTAGAAAGGAATCTTTGTCCAACAGTGGCAGAATGTGATTGACTCTAGCGAAGTAGATGGGAATTAAATGATTCCTGGTGGAAAGAGGAAGTATCTCACATGACTTCATAGCAGCTGTAAATGCTTGGTTCAACGAGGACGCGAAAGACGGGCCGTCCAAGGACCCGTGTTCCTGAGGGGATCCAGATGTAATATCACCCGTGGCGATGGATCTTTTCCTATTGTCATCTTCATGGGGCAGTGATGGGGAACTGATCCATATCCCAACCCGGCTTCGGAGGGACTTTTCGGACGGTTCATCCAATTTCTCCAGGAGTACCGACTCCGGATTAAGGTCCCCTACAAACCGTTCTGTTCGGGGAAACGTTGAAGGACTGGAAGAGGCGATTGCTGCTCTGTCCTCGCAAACAGCAGTATCATCGCGAGGCTGACGGCTATCAGTGACTTGAGTTCCTAGGTGAGGCGCAAAGTGGCGACATCGTTTCTTTCGTCCTCTCACTTTAGCAATGTGTCAAAAACGGAATCGCAGAGCCCATTCTAGAGTTACAACAAGGTGACTTGAGAGTTTCTATATACTCACCTTTCTCCGTTGGCAATCAGCACAAGCTCGCAGGGCTCTTGTCCGACGACGTGATCCGGGAGTATCTGCGAGCCAAGTGAGTTCCATGGCAAGTTGACATTCACATAGCACATGTAATAAGAATGCTGGAATCGATAGCTACTGGAATCGATTTTTTTTTCTTATTGCCATCAACTATAAACGATATTGTTTTTTTTTTTTTTTTTTTTTTTTTTTTGGTGGTTGTTGTCAATGATATCAAACATGGTTAATTTTCTAGTTTGGAGCTAGAGCACTTGGAGTAAAGCGAATGACAGCCCTCTAACTACTTCTAGGCGGTGTCAAGCTACCTAAGATATCGTCAACGCGTAAACGCGGTCAGGTCAATCCACGCGTCTGTTCGGATCATCGCAGTTAAATATCGATAGGTCATATGAAAGTAGTTTGACAGCTATGCCCCCAGAAACAGACCATATATACCTTCAGCTCTGACATACTAAAAAAGACAGCTTTCATCGATTGATTGTATGCTGCTCTCTGTCTCGTCATCCTGCCGAATCACTCTTAACCACCTTCGGCCGCTTTCCATCATGGCTAGCTCGACGGGCATCAAACGTAATGCCAATCATCTCTCCGCACCCGCTGGCGAAACGAAAAAGTCCAAAGTCAACAGCAGCATCACCTCATTCTTCGGTGTTCCAAAAGCCAAAAGCAAAGATTCGAAACCAATAACCACCGTCTCGTCCAGTTCCAACTTTAACAAGGACAAGTGGGTGGCATCGTTGACGCCGGAGCAGAAGGAGTTGCTTCAACTGGAGATTGATACTTTAGACGTGAGCTGGCTGGCACAGCTCAAGGATGAAGTGGTAACTCCGGAATTCCTAAATCTCAAACGGTTCCTCAGAAAGGAGAGACAAGCCGGGAAGACGATTTTTCCTCCGGAGAATGAGATCTACTCTTGGTGCGCTTGCAGTCGTGCCCCTCCTTTTTAAAATTGATGCTTATGATTTCTTTGCAATTAGGTCAAGACATACACCTTTACACCAAGTGAAGGCTGTCATCATTGGTCAAGATCCTTATCACAACCACAACCAGGCTCATGGTTTAGCGTTCTCCGTCCGCCCTCCAACTCGTGCTCCTCCTTCCCTCGTTAACATCTACACCGCTATCAAAAACGACTACCCTTCCTTCCAAGTTCCCCCAAACAAAGGGGGCTTGTTAACGCCATGGGCCGAGCGTGGAGTCCTCATGCTCAACACCTGCTTGACCGTCCGCGCTCATGAAGCCAATAGTCACTCCAACAAAGGATGGGAGAGATTTACTCAGAAAGCGATCGACACCGTCGCCAGGGTGCGTACCCACGGGGTGGTTTTCCTGGCATGGGGGACACCCGCTGGGAAGCGTGTTGCGGGTGTCAATAAACAAAAGCACTGTGTGCTGCAGTCTGTTCATCCTAGTCCCCTAAGCGCGTCTAGAGGCTGGGTAAGTAGTCTAACTGCCCAAACATAATCTTGGAAAGTACATTCAGCGCTCTCAATAGCACCTGGCACTTTGCAGGTGTCGGCGACTTGTCTTTTCCTTCGTTCAATATTCTATGGCATGCTGACGTGATTCCGCCCTAGTTCAACTGCGGTCACTTCAAGAAGTGTAATGAGTGGCTCGCTGAGAGGTATGGCGAAGACGAAGTCATCGACTGGGCCTTAACACCGAATACTACCACAAAGCCCGTAGCAGCTACTGTCAAGAGCACAACGGTGTTGGAAAGTGCTGAAACCACGTCGGACAAGTCTGCCATCAAGGTAGCCGACGAAAAGGATGTGGAGACAACGAGGCCTGCCAAGGCTGACGATGAATTCGAGGAGGATGATATTGATGCCCTCGAAGCTTTGGCTGCAGCTGACACGGCTACCAGTCAAGCAACCGTCACGGTGGAAGTGACAAAATCCGAGGAGAAAGCGAATTGATCCCCAGGGTTGTAGCAAGGCCTCTCTCTAGACATTAAGGATGCTGTACGGTTTAGCTCAGGCTGACCACCCTTTATTTGCTTCTTTGGTAGTTGTTTCAATTGGAGTAAAGCTCTTTTGGGCGCGTATCAGTTCCCGGGACGGTCCTGTTACTCCTATAGTAATATGCATCTACAAAAAAGATAGTTGCTGAGTATCCGCGGATTTTGCAGTATTCTCCCACGTTCTGATCCCAAACCCTGAATGAGTGTTTAGAATGTGCTTCGTTGAAATCTAGATTCTGTTACCTAAAGTCTTTCTTTGACTTAGCTTGCAAGGGGGAAAGGCGCACATGACTATTTGCTGTAACTCTCCTACAATCTTCTTGGCTTTTACGCTGTATAGGCAAAAGTAGATATGTCGATTGGCCAATTTGCAGCAAAAGGTCCAACCTAGAGTGATGCTAATATTCTAAGTAAATCGTGAGAGAGCACCGAAATCTCTTCCGATTCCTGAAATATAGGAACAACCTCCCCGGAACGAACGGTGCAGGTGGCATGGAGTACATGAGAAGACTCGTACAGGTATGCTCACCACACTACATGCTTCAAGGAGCCACGGGTTTATGTACTACGAAAGCGAGGCAGGTGAATTGGAATTGATGTAATTCAAGATGCATATTCAGATATTCAATGGATGCAAGAGCACATGGCGTCTGCGTATTCCTGCAACGAAACCTGAAAGAGCTACTAAGGCATGTATTTGCTGTGCTGGGAAACTAAGGCGAACGACTGGTTCTTCCCTCGGTAAAATACAGAACGTTATGTGGAACAAAATGTCATGAAGAGCCTGTTTACAGCTCATCGTGCTTCTCTTTGTCGTCGTCAGTTGCCGCAGGAGCCTCCTCAGACTTGGTCGATGAGGCACTGGGGGCTGCGGTGACATCTCCGCCCTCCTCGGGCTTCTTGTCCACAGCAGCAACAGCATCGACCTTGTGCTTTCCGTTCTCTTTAATAAAGTTGGCAAGGTCTTCAACAGTGCGAGAACCCATGTACTCGACAGGAGAGTCCTTGGCACCAGCAGGGAACAGCTTGATGGTGGGGAATCCTTGGATAGCCTCGGGGATATCGTTGGCAGTAGCATCGATCTTAGCGATCGTAACCTTGTCAGAGAAGTCGGCAAACAAGCTTCCAAGCTCATCGTACTTGGGGGCAAGTCTGTTTAAGAATTAGCTAAGCAAATGCTAAGATGGATCATAGAGTGAATCAAACTCACGCCTTGCAGTGGCCACACCAGGGGGCATAGAACTCGACAAGGACGTCCTTCTCATTGTTAACGACGAGGTCATCGTATGTGTGCGCAACAACGACTGTAACCGGACCCTCCTGCTTCTCAGGAATAGGTTCAGACTTGATGCTAGGCTCAATCTTGCCGTCAAGGACATCTTGGATGAACTGGGCAACTTCCTTGGCCTCAATTTCCTTGGCTTGGTCATAAGGGAACTTGGTGTTCTTCACAGTGTCGTGGATAACAAAAGCGGGGAAATTGGTGGGGTCAAGGTTGAGGTTGCCGGCATGAGCACCGAAAGCTTTGGCATCAATAGTGGCGATGTTGATGGCTCCCCTGTGCTTCTCAGCAATAGGTCTGAACTCCTCGGCGAACTTCTCGCGTTCTTCCGGAGTCTCTGCGAAGATATATGCCAATGGGATACCGGCCTTTACAGAAGGTTCAAGTCAGTACTAAGAATCTGCAGTCGCCAGACAAGGGCCGTTCAGTTGTGGTATCATGTTATTAGTACGTACCGACATATATCCAGAATAGGTCTCGGGTCCGATCTCACCAACAAGAGGCGTGCTGGCAGTCTTCACCCAGCTCAGGATGGCATCTTGGTCGAGCTCTCCATCGTAGACGGCCTTCTTCTCATCGAAATCCTTGTAGAGGACAATCGCAGGCTGCTTCACACCCTCCGCCTTGGCGAGAACAGAGTCGTCAGATGCGGCGAAGAGGTAGTTGTCCCTCTGTGCTTCAGCGAAAGCAGTGAATGCCTCGCTGGCCTTTTTGTCATCCGCGCCAATGTACCCAATCACAACGATCTTGTCCATCGTCTTGAACTCCTCGAGGTTCTCCTCATTCACGCTCGAAACAGCAGGAAGGGACTGCTTGACCATGTAGGAGACGATTCTATGGTGCCACAGAGACCTGTCAGCGAGAACAACCCTTTACAATCGAGGCTGGCGGTGCTGGCTTACGATTCAGTTTGACGAGCTCCAACGTAGGGCTTGTTCGAGTCAAGACCACGGAAAATCTTCAAGGTCGGGTACCCTTCAACCTTGTACTCCCTGCAGAGATCCTCCTCCGCAGTGCAGTCAACCTTCACAAGGGGAATATCCTTGGCCTTCAACTCCGTGGCAGCTTCCTCATATTTAGGGGCGAGAGCCTTGCAATGACCGCACCATGGGGCGAAGAATTCAGCCAGCACCAAGTCATGCTCCTTGATGAAGTCATTGAAGGTGTCCTTGGTCAACGAGATGACATTGGACTCGGTCTCAGCACTCGCTTCAGTTGCGGAGACTGCGGCAACAGCTGCGAGCAGGCTTAGAGCCAGAGGTGTGAATGAACGCATTGCGAGGTTTTCTATTTCTCAAGAAAAACCAGACGTGGCGGAAAGAACGATACAATAGCTAAGATATGTTAATACGAATTGTAAATTCTAGGTGAGAACTTGGAAGGAGGGTTGCGTAGCAAGCCACATACAGACAAGACTAAATCCTGTAGATGTTTGTAGGAGTAAACACACTACTTATTCATCTACAGGATGAGATCTCTCAACGAGTAGTCTGAGGATGGGGAAGAAAAGAAAAAAAGAGTGATGAATAAAAAGAGAAAGAGGATTAGTACGCCTAAGGACAGTGAACAGGCGACTATATGTATTTGGCAGAAGGGAGGAGATGCAGGTTCGTATTGGGGAGGGAGGCGATGAGGACAGTTTGTTCTTTCTGTAGTCAGCCTGGGATTTGAGCTCTCTGACTGGCTGCGTCGGGCCCGCCTGAGTAGCATGTAAGGGACTTTGTTGGCTACCTGAAGTTGGACCCTCAGGGCAGTTCGAGATGGATTATTGCAGGGCTCGCGCTATTCTTGTTCCTGCGAAGCCTATTGGGAATTAACATTTGGTCTTTTGGTGTCTTGTGCTCTCCATGAGTTTCCTTGGCGTACGACAGCACTCGCGTAGTGCTGCACTCCGTACCATGTTTTCTTTTGTGTCCGCCTCTATGAGGGGTGTAAGGTCTCACATCTGTAGGATGGGGGAGAGTCACTTAGAGTCAAATCGCGAATCGTTTCTCTGTCCAGTAAAATATGTATGTACGGATTACAGAGTTAAGAGTATATCGCCAGGCTAGCTTCTCTAATGGTGCTTAACTAGGTACGGCCCACGGGGCGTCGAAGCGTACCTGCCCGCAGATGCAGCCTAAATTAGGTACGACCGTAGGGCGGGATTTAACGGGCTAATTACCTAAACTCCGTACGGAGTACCAAGGATAGCTACCTAGTACCTATAGTCTGGACTCTGGAGTCTGGCCCCAGGTAACCTTAGTTACCTTAGTAGTTGGTAGTTACTGTATGCCCAGTACAATGGATAGTTTCAACTTTCAAGCTGCGCGTTCCCCGCACGTCGGTATCAGGGCAGATCCACCTTAGACTGGTTCTCCGTCAGTGACACCAAAATATGCTGCGGGGCTTTGCGAGTTATAGTTATTATTGAAAAAAGTATTTAGGTCTTCGCGCACCCCGAACGTCTAAAAGGGTTGAACTAGCCGGCTGGATGATACTCTTACACAATCTAATTTATAATGAGGAACTGATCGATTTGAACGGCAAGTATATTAGAAGAGGATTTAGTTCTCTATAGAAAATCTCAGGATAAACCTTCCTGGCAGCGTTATGGGTCTGTTTCACTGTCTTCGTCGACAAGGCGGGTTCTAGGAATCGTCCCATAGCCAGTGGAATCTGATTCCTGCCGTCCTTCCAGCTCATCTGCTAATTCTAGAGCATCGCGCTTACCTCGATCAACATCCACGAGAAGCATAAGCGGTAACGGGAGGAAAATCAAGATCGCAAGAAACAAGAATGCAGGCCTGATTTCTCCGTAGCGATCCGTGATGGCACCGACAATTGCAGGTCCAAAAACACTCGAGCCCTTATCTGTTATAGCATATAGCGCATAGAAAGCCGCTTCGTACCCAGGGGGAATCAATTCGGCGAAGAAACTCCGACAGTACGAAGACAATCCGCCCATTACCAGGCCATATACAGCCCCTAGTGGAAACATTTCCCAGGGTCTCTGAAGGCCAAGAAAGCCCAATGACTTGATTGCCGGAATAAACCCCAGGAGGCCATAAAGCGGGATTAGTTCAAATAAAAGAATGCATGTGATGATGGTTTGAGAGGCCCGGAGATTGAGGAGACGAGAGATGTAGCTCCAGGAAAAGGCCCCAAACACCCCAGCAACCATGACAACCACGTTGATCAGCCCCAGCGCAGCAGGCTGCATGTCAAGCTGTGTTTTCGCGAAGAGCACCGCTGTCCCACTAACAGTGGCGATCCCATCACTCAGAAGAAACCATGCAGCAAGGAATAGCAAAATGTCTTTGAGACGCCGTGCACGCATTGCAGTCCTCCCAAGAGATGTCCAAGAGTACATCATGTACCCGGCCCACGAGCGGCGTTTCTTCCCATCATTAGAGAATGGTAGTGGTGGGCCTGGACGGGGGCGAAGCCAGAGAGCCGCCGGGATTGTGAAAACAAACCACCACAGCCCTGTCAAGAAGAGAACAAGCCGGAGGGAGAATGTTGTCTGATGAGTACCCAAAACGACGAGAATACATATAATCTGCAGTATTACTGCACCAATATAACCGATACCAATGCCATAAGAGGATATTTTGGTGGACAGCTTCAGCGCACGCGAAGCGCTTGGGACACGGGTCGGATCCAAAGTAGACGGTCCCTGGTTAGTATTGGATTGAAGTAACGGTGAACCGTCAGTATGGCCGGCCAAATTTGTGGTATTAGTCCTGGTAGACTGAAGTCGCTCCTCTTCTTCGGCTGCGATAATGTCGTTGGATAACAGAGGCTCGTCATTCGTGTTTCGCATTGAAGGGTGATGACGGACAAGTAAAGGTAGGAAGGAGTTTAAGAGAACGAAAGACGCTCCAAAGCACGTATTCGCAATTATGGCGAGCAGACCCCCCAGAAGATATACTTTGGGAACCACAGCAAGAAACAACATAGTAGAGACGGAGCCGATACAGGCGAACGTCACTAGGAGTAGCTTGCGATAACTCCCATGATCTGCAGCTCCCGACATTGATATGATCAGGATTGATTGAATCAAAACACTCACTGAGAATGTATACATAGCGAAGCTTGCAGTGTTGATCTCAGCTCCAAGAATATAGATTACACATTGGCTTGTCTTTGGCGCATGAGGTATCCCTTGTCTAATGACTGCAGTAAAATAAACCCAACTCTCATGTGATGTTGATAGCTGGGACGCATGCCAGGTTGCGCTGCACGGCGTCTTTTTGTCTGAAAGAAGAACGCCGTGATCTCGAGCCAACTGTTCCAATGTGATTGGAAGAAACGAACCTAGAGGAGAGATGCATAATGAGTCGAGTGGTCTGCGAGAACCAGAGTAGAGGAAGAAGAAGATCCTTTGACGGGAATGCTTCTGGAGCGGCCCATACCCATAGCGCAGACCGTAAAAACCTCTGCTGCCCAGCCATAGCTGTACCACCCGGCGAGCTCTTTCTTGCTTGTAGGTCGAATGTCGTCGCCTGGGTACTGAGGGATCAGCCGGTCGGCTTCTGACGCTTCATCTTCTGGCATTTTGATGCAAACTCCAAAGACAACGTCGACAAGATGTTGGGCTGGTTGATCAAACAGAAGAGCGATGTTTGGATGTCCACATAAGCTCGGATACTAGGAGTGAACAAGGTAGAGGAGGAAAGTATCAGCTGGCTTAGAGCGTAGAGTGATAAGTCATCGTTATATAACTAGTACATACACCGGGAAAGCTGATGTTGTACAGAGCGCATGTATTTTGGGCTTTGATTGAGGAGATGAAGAGACGTCGAGGGAGAGCGGGAGACTGACCGCATACTGTAGTACTGACGTTCGTTTATAATTACAGAGCACTTGTATTCCTGCAGTAGTGGTATGTATTTATTACAAGCATAATACAATTAAAAGGCCACATGCGATCGATGTATTCAGTGTTCACTACTGTCAAAATTAGATAGAAACTATATCTACACTAGGAACTAGAATCTGAAAGACGACATATTACTATACGAGATGATTGCAATTTCCTAGAGGACTTATTAACCATTGATGAGATTCACATCTGGAGTAATATGAGATCACCATCTTATGGAACAGAGTGTGTGGAGCACTTGGTAACAATACTGTGTAACTCGAGTCCAACCTACTGTAATGCGGGTGTAAACATTATTGGATCCATCCGGTATCACTCAAGCTGAGACGAACCTAACCGAACCGTGAACACTGAATGGAGCGCGCCCAGGGGATTAGGTTCGGCGTACCATGCTGATCCCCGAGGCTGCGACCAGGCACTAAGGCATCAAACCTCGCCCACCCTAAGCCTTCGAGATTGCTGGGCTCGTGCGTTCTGCATCGCATCGCGCCGGCTTCAATCGATCACTCATTCATCGTTCCTCCTCTCCAGTAACCCTATAACCTGCAGCGAGGCTGTATTTGCCCTACCTGCATATCTTCCAATTTGTCCTCTTCCTTCCGCTATTTGGCTACGTTGCATCTCTTCCAAATACACGTCCGTTTCGGTCGATCCATCCTGACGTCGCTCGGAGCTTGATCGATTTCATTCTCCGCTTCCCGCCAACCCCTTCTACCACCCTTGTACGTACCTTTTGGCGTCCCTATCGACTACACAGAGTGAATCCCCTCAGTTCGGACGGCACAGTATATTACCTTTTACCGTTTGATCGAGCAACTTTATTATCGCCGTCAACAACCTCGCCTTACTAGAGTCAAGGAAAATCTTTCTCACAATCTCACGAGAGCTATTTCCTTGTCTCTGCGCAAACACCGGCCGGCTGTTTTAGTATTCTGAGGCTTGCGCCGTAACAACAGTCGCCTAAGGAGTGTACTTGACTTTTCCTTAATTTTTTTTCTTCTCATTTTGTTATGCTAGAGATCCGCATGGCACTACAGTGAAGTCTGAACTCGTTTTCGCGCATACTGTCAGCTTCCCTTCCTACCCCGGCGCCGGCTTCTTTGAAGCTCAGATATTACCAGGACCCGGTCGCTCAATCCGTGCCGTGTAGAGGGCGAAGGAGGGGAGGGCTGAAAGCGACAAAGAGGTTGTGATCATCATTTCATGTCCGATATGCCGGGTGTCATCATGGACAATGCTAGTGTTGGTGTACCAAGGCAGGGACAAAGTATCCAGGAGCTTAGCAATGGTCTATCAAATTCACCTCACAGTGTTGAGAAGAATGATAGTTTTGGTGAGCTAAGGAATGGGTCAATCCAAGTCAGCGGAGCATCTAAGGAGGTCGAAGGGGTTAATAAAACTTCCACAATTCAACCGGGATCCACGACCATACGAAAACCGCCTGAATTATTACATATAACTCATGGATTCTTTCCGTTTGCGCAGTTGGTCAATAGATCAGTTCAGCAGTGCTGGAACGATTTATCCGATATGATAACCGAGCTTGCAGATATCCAGGTTCCGTCTCAAGATCAGGCCGCTTCATCGCTGACGGGTGGCAAGTCACCGGGAAATCAGTCCCCAGAGAATGTGCAAAAAAAGCTGCGAATTTTGGATTTCGCTCATGCCAAAAGGGCAGAATTCATCAAACTCCTTGTGCTTTCGCAATGGAGTCGACAAGCAGCCGATGTCAGTAAATTGATCGATCTTCAAGGTTTCATCCGCACACGGCATCAGGCTTACAGTACGGCGCTTCAATGGGTGGGCGACATGAAAAGAGACCTAGTCAGAGCGCAGGTTGCGAATCCGGATCTGAAAACTGCGTTAGAGATTCTGTCCAAGGGAAAGGCATCGGCCATGCCAGATGTACGTTATGAGCTGTGCTCGAATTCGTTCATTTACTAACGCGTTTGCCTCAGCTTGGTTATAAGCCTCCAAGGCCGTTGACTGCGAAGAAAGCCCTGAAGAAACTGGAGAAAATTAATAGGATCATTAGTGCGAGGTTAACGCTGAATGACCCTATACCTCATTCCTTCCGAACGTACCGTGTCCATGATGGTCGGGTCACCTTCTTTGTTTCAGGGGAATTTGAGCTCGATCTTTCTATTGGGGAGGAAAACATGTCTTCGCAATTCTTCTTCATCGATATCCGGTTCACATTCTCTCCTTCATCCCCAATTCCCAAAGGCCGGATTCTAAACGAGCTCGACATCAAAGTCAATGAGATCCTCCAGCATAGCGGCTTGACCGGATGTTTCGAATTCTTGCACAGTCTGGTACTGACTAATAAAATAAACATTCTCTTCAGGCAAGCCACGGAACTTGCGAGAGGACTATGGTCTAATGCCCTACGCGTTGAATTGCTGCACCGGACTTTGGTTGTGCAATATTGGGCGTTACGGCCTGGAGCCAAGAGTTGGATTGAGATTGGTATCAGAAGTGGTCGTCGAGAAGGTGATCGTCAAGGAGTGCCATATCTAAGTCTGCGCTGGATGCGAGATGGCAAAGAAGTCAACAATGGAGATATCCAGTTTGACACTGAAAATCTCTCCATAGAAAGCGTTTTACGAAGCGTAATCGCCCTGCATATTTCTCACACGCTCTACTCTGCGTACAACAAACTGAAAGACGGCCTTCTCTTTTCAACCCGTGCGCTTTCTTTGCGAGCTCAACTGTCATCGATCGAGCCTGGAGAGTGTCTCCTCAATGTTCAACTGACCACATCAAGAACACTTCGGATTTCGATCGAACCAATGTCGGGCGCCAGCGTCTTGTCAGCTACACCTACTGCCTTAGAGCGCCCTGAAACTGAACGCAGTGCTGAAAAGTCTGCAGTTGATGAAATAGTTGCCCGCATTTCGCGCTTCCGTTGCATTGCTGCCATGGAGGAGATCGAGTCGAATGCTAAGATGCTCGGTTTCGAAATAATCAATCCCAGAAGCTTGAAACTCGATGTGCGCCGCATATTCCCTCGGAATATCTTGCGTTTTTCCTTCTTCTCGCACAGACTCTGGGAACGCAGTTGGATCGCAGCTGCAACGAGCAGTATGGATGGTGACAATTGGTGGGTCGTTCAACTTCGATCGGCGCCGCCAGCGAGCAACCGGTCAACTTCCGGCATGCCAGTTCAAAGCGCATCAATAATACAGTCGGCTCAAGTCGTGAGCAATTCCTTCCTCACGGCACACCAGCGACTAAACTATGCATCATTTGCTGATCTGGGGCATTGCCTCTCCGGGATCCTTGCCATCCACGCAAATGCTCGGTATCTGGCGGAATTACAATCTATCGATTTTTACCCGCCGTTGCAGAGACTACAGATTGGATCAGATCTCCGAGTGCCGGATCTCTTTGTTCGTTATGAAGCGCTGAAGCTTCCCCCGGCTCTTCGCACAGGGTTGTCCGCTTGTTCAAAGAAGAAGGCTTTCATCAAAGAGACCATTCGTCTGGCGTTCCATGGCATTGATTCTCACGAACAAGCTGCCACTTTTGTGGCGCATGGCCAGGTGAGAAGCCCGGTCAAAAATCTCGATACGCTGGTCTCCAAGTCGGACCGTACATTGGTCTTTCAACCCAAAGGCAACGGCTTTGCGATTCGGTTGCTCGCCCCAGCTGGTCAGCCTGTCATCGTCAATCTTCTGGAACAACTACAAAGGCTTGAATGTGTAATATCGATTCTCGAGGCTCTCCAGCGTCGAAAGATTGTACCTCAGTCTTTGTCCATGTCGCGGATCACTTTCGCCTACTCATCTGAGAAGGATCTCTCTGCTTGCATCGAAATTAAGAC
This sequence comes from Hamigera avellanea, assembly GCA_027569715.1. NCBI lineage: Eukaryota > Fungi > Ascomycota > Eurotiomycetes > Eurotiales > Aspergillaceae > Hamigera > Hamigera avellanea. The sequence goes on along the minus strand of JAPDKU010000043.1, from coordinate 95,100 downwards.
ACGATCGAACTCCCTTGCGCACGACCCCATGGACCTCAGATTAAGGACCGAGCCCCTTTTCCAAGAGAGCTTAAGCATCAAGTTCGACCATGGAAACCCTCATCGTCGCGTCCAGGAAGCTCTGACCGCTATCCTGAACCACAGTAAAGTCGACGCAGGTTTGGAGTCTGTTATCGAGCTCTTATCTATCACTCTTCCCCTGTTGCGGGCTTTGGATACGATATCGGCCAACCCGTCTCGGAATGAGTCATTGAGGGTGCAGATCACACTGCGCAGTGCCAAATCTTATCTAATCAAGTATCCTCGTGAAAAGTATCTCTTCCTGTTGAGAGCCCAACAGCATCTGAGCCGCGTGACGTGGACACTTGAAGATGTGAGCGGTCCGCAAGATAGAACTGGCCAGGATCATATTACATCTAGCCTTCAGGAAAAGTTGTACAACGCCAAAGGACATGGATGGAGAGGGCTGGGCAACGGAGTGGTTGCGGAGGTGGAAAGAGTTGGAAACATGGTGACACAGCTGGACAGCTGTTTCGGTAATTTCCAAGAGGGTTCCGAACCGAAGAATTCCAATACGGAAGCGAAAAATGATGATTTAATGAACAAGAAACAGACAGATGGATTAGGAGGCAAAGATAGTGGTGGCCCCAGCACTGGGCCAGCCAGCAAAGCCTCCTCCAAAGGTGCCGATGTTATCATGATTGATTAAGCATTCCCGAGCAATTCTGTCTGCTCAAGAGGATACGCGCCTCGTTATTCTTTTTAACTCTCTCATTGTTGTGTTCTACCATGAAAGCGAGGGTAGCATCTGCCACAGCGGCGTTTCGATGAATTTCCTGCTCTTAATTTCTTCTTGCCTCGAGAGAGCCATGCTCTTCTGTTCCATGGACTCTCTGCGCTCACCAGCTTTGTGAACCCTCTGCTTCAAGTCACCATTGTGCGTGTAAATATAATGTGCATCTTCAGCGTCGAGTTCCTTTTTGATGGGCGGCGTTCCGTTCTGATCTATGTCTGCTCATCCGGCGGTTTATACGGGCTCACAAAGGGTCAAGAGGCTTAGCAATTATCATGCTTAATTCTCCGACGGTGGAGAAAACTTCTCATTTTGCCTTGTGTCATTTCTTTTGGCTTTCCTTCGGCCTCGTGCTATAATACATATATACCTCTTTATAACTGTATATCTGCAAAAATGTAATGGGTCTGCATGAGATGGCCTGTGCGTCCCTTCTGCTGTTTATATTGAATGTTGTTCTAAGGCTCATCTTGATATAAGCGTTCATGACCCGGAAATAGGTAATGGAATAGGGTGACTGTAAGAGGCAACACTACACTGTCTAAGCGGCCGGCGGCATTCATTATCGTTTCATTTCTTAAGGCGGACATCATTAGTATCTATCTTATCCTGCACTTCCGTCGTAAGAACATGGAATGACTAATAGCGTTCTTCTCGGACTTTCCCACGATTTTTCAAAACATCGTACTCAACCCATCTCACTAGGCTCAAGTCGCCTTCGGGAATCAGCCTTCCTGGGTTCATCACATGGCAGCCTTCGTAAGTGATACAGAAAGGTGCAGCCTCAGCATCTGCCAGAATGAGCGCAGTAGGCAACGGGTATAGATGCAGCGAAGACGCAAAATCCCACAGAAGAGGTCGCGAGGAGAGCGGAAAAGGCGACATCGATCCCTGATCCAGTATTGTTTTGACAAGTTTCCGTGCACTGTGCACGGCAGCTTGCGGTTGATTCGGCATCGAATGTTTCTGCTGAGCCGGAAAGCCGTGGTGATCTTCTGGCACTGACGAATTCATCCTGCTGGCGAGACCATTGGGATCCTCCGGCATGACAGCGTCGGGATCAGAAGTTTCAGGTTTGGATATCACAGAGCTGCGTCTCAACCGTCCAGATATGTCATCGCGGAAGATCGCAATGTCATGTACCGGACCGAACACAGTGAGACGTGAGGGATTAGAAGACCAGATGGCTTCCCCAACTGGGTCTGTCGAGCGAGGATCTAACTCGGAGTTTGCGGATGCAAAGGCGCGTTTCACTCTTGATGTGAACAATTCCGGAATTGGATCCCGCGGAACTGTAGAGGCAGCTCCGGCGGAAAATGCTGATGCCCAAGGGTCCTGATCGCCAGGAATGAAAACGAACATGGAGTGCTTTAATAATGACGGGAACTCCGATAGCACCACTGAAAGTGAGTCGAAATACTCTTTATACTCGATGCTGCCTGCTTGATCTCCTCCATTGATGAGAGCCTTTTGGACAAAGTTCCCTATCATGACGAAGACGAGCGGGCGCTCGGTAAGAGGGAGATCGTTGTAGACACTGAAAACCCTTTTCAAAGCTTCAACAGTTCTCATATTGTCAAGATTGATTTCGCTCATGGCTGCAACTTTGATTTGAGCTGAGGTTTCTGTGCCGCGCTCCTGAAGGCACTTCGTCTGGATCCTCCTCATACGGGAGCCTTGAGCCCGCTCACTCCCTACTCCCAAGAAATCAACCCAGCCAAAACCTCCACTGGAGCTCACATCTCCGCTGCTTTGCCGACTGCTTGTCCCTAACGAAACATCTCGCCGTTCGCAAGGTGGACCGCAGATGGAGACTCCGACAAATTTGCCGCCTATCGCACCCCCGACTCCGCTATTCCCACCTAGAGTCGATCCCCTAACGTTCTCTTCCTCCTCATAGATACCATCCACGAGAACAATCATTCCGGGTGCAAACCACGCGCCATCCTCGGGTATCATCCGTGCGTGACTCAAGTCTAGGCTGACACTGCCTGTCAGATCAATCAGCGATAGGTCCCCCGCTGGAGAGATAGAAAGCAGGCCTAGAAGGAGATGGGATGAACCGCTCCTTCCGAGCAAGTTTGCGATCGGCGTTAGTTTATAGCATTGTTGGGTAGCGAATGTAAATGAAGATCGCTGCAACGAAGGGACACCGGAGGACCCTAGAGTCGTTTGAAACGCTTCATTTCGAAGTAAGCGCTGATACACCAGATTGTACCGATCTCTAAAAAGTGCGGTCTTATGGGAAGGTGGCGGGAATAAAGTAGGGCTTGATTTTGTGGCTTCGAAATGTTTCTTGTCGACATTATAAGACAAGCGCGGAAGATCAAAGGCCCCGATGACCTTGATCCAGTTTCTTGGATGGAGCGAGAGTTCCGATCGGTCCTGTTCATTATCTTGCACGGCCTGTAATCTGCTGCGGTTCAATTCACTCTGTGCGCCTTCCACGTTCCGGTTCAGAATTGGCATGGGTCCGTCGTCCGAAGCAGCTTTCCCAGAGACAATCCTGCCACCACTCATGCTACCCTCTAGCGTTTGTAAAATAGCTTTCAATGACGCGCCTTTGCCCTCTTCAACGATAACGCCGCCTCCGACTTTCTTCCAAGTCTTAGCCACCTCATCCAGAACTCTCTCTGCGAGACCCTCCTCGCGCCATCCTGAGCCGCAATTCTTGCCCACAAACGCAGCCAGAGTCTGAAGTGCAGAAGACGAAATGGTTAGGTTATGCTTCCTGGTGAATGTACGAAAGGCTACAGGTCGAAGGGTCGAAGGAGGAAGCAAGATAGGCAGTATCGAGGCTTTGGTGTGAAGCGAATTGGACTTGTTGATTCGAAAAGGACGCGCTGGGGTTCCGAAAGCAGGCGACGACGAAGGAATCGGGTCCGAATTCATCAATTGCTGAGCAGGTGTAGGTGCTCTGGCTGACACCGGTGTCTCGTCCATTTCGCTGGGTTGTATGTGTGCCGTTTTATTTCACAAAGCTGATGAATATTCCTGGCATCTGCTCTCTTTTTTTTTTTTTTTAAGGAATCACAATAATTGAGTAAGATTTCCAATTGTAAATAGTATGATAGATCTCGATCGGATCACGGCTGAACGTCATGTTTCACTTCGACAGTGGACACTCGCCAAAAGAGGAAAGCATTAGCTGCGGTCATTAAGACGCGTTGCGAGCCGCGCGCTCCGCAACACGCGACCCGCGACAAGGGCATTTGTGCTTTTATCTACTCCGTATCTCGGAGAGCCTGAAGCTCCACATCATTCTGCGCCAGTATATTTTTCATAACCATCTCTCTGTATCTTAAGGTCTTATCATTGGCTTTTCTCCATTTTCTTTCCTTCCAACCTTTGTCACAACAGAAACAGATACCCGCTACAGGAGTATTTCCCGTCAAGTCATGACCGAAGCCGAGAAGTCCGGAAGCAACACAATCTCTGCGAACGAGATGCTTGAAGACAAACAAGCGCGCTTAGCAGATCTGACTGCGCGAGCCGCCGCGAAGGATGCGATCAAGGACTACAACGCAGCTACTGAGCTGTACTCGCAAGCGACGGAGCTACAAGCCGAACTGAACGGAGAATTGTCGCTTGAGAATGCCGACTTGCTCTTCGCCTACGGAAAGTCCTTGTACAACGTTGCTGTAAGCAAGAGTGATGTCCTGGGCCCCAAGGTAGCTGGAGAATCTCAAGCGCAGCCAAAGGGAGCATCTACAACAAATGTGAATTTCGCTGGATCAACTTCTACGGGAGACCACCTTATCAAAAATGCCATGTCTAGCGGGGTTCGCAAAAAGAGTGCTGAAGAGGGCGAGAAATCTCAGTCCGAGGTAGCACCGAATAAACCATTCTTTCAATTCACTGGCGACGACAATTTCGATGATTCGGATTCTGAAGAGGACGATGATAACGACAAGGCCGGCGGCGGCGATGAAGAAGATGAAGAAGATGACGACTTTGCCAATGCTTTTGAAGTACTTGACTTGGCACGCGTCCTTTACCTCAAAAAGTTGTCGGCGGCGGAGGAAGACCAAGGTAAAGGAAAATCTAAGGACGTACCCTTGGACATCAAGCATATCAAGGAGCGCCTGGCAGATACATATGACTTGCAAGCTGAAATCTCATTGGAGGCTGAGAGATTCATGGATGCTGTCACCGATTTTAAAACCACTCTGGGACTGAGGCAGTCTCTACATCCTATGGAAGATCCTTCTATTGCTGAATGCCACTACAAGCTTTCTCTTGCTTTGGAATTTGCATCCGTCAACAAGCAGGAAGACGAGACGGATGAAGGCAAAGTCCATGATAAACCCGCTGTTGATGAGGTGATGAGGGCAGAGGCTGTCGCCCACATGGAGAAAGCTATTGAGAGTTGCAAGTTAAGGATGGACCAGGAACAGAAGAAACTGGATGCTGGCAACGACATGGATGAAGACAAGGTGACGGCTACAAAGAAGAGAATTGCCAACGTCAAGGAGATAGTTGCCGATATGGAGCAAAGGGTAGGTTGTTTTTACCAATCTCTCCCCCATCTTTATCCCTCAAACTCGTGTTGTCGCATGCTTTATACTTACAACCTTCTCTGTAGCTCATTGACCTTCGACGGCCACCAGTGTCCATCGAAGAGCCCACACGGGATAATGAAGCAGTTTTGAAAGGCATTCTGGGACAGATCGTAAGACAATCTCCTGCCGAGCAAAAGCTTCGACTGGACGCTGCTACAAAAGGCGCAAATGATCTATCTGCATTTGTCAGGCGGAAGCCCGCTGCCAACCAGACCTCTCAAGATGATCCTAAGAACAAGAGGTCAGCCGAAGAGGCAATCCAAGACGGCGAAGCGAAGCGAGCCCGAGTGGATGGTGCTCCTTCGACCTCCTAAATGTCCAGTTATGAGTCCTCTCTATTTATTACTCTTTTCGCTTGCTGTGTCGGTCCTTTTTCGCAGTTCGCTCCACTACTATACTATTCTTGTTGTCCATGGATAAGCGCCTTCACAAGAGGGACGGAGTACGGTTAGGGGAGAGTTTATTATCGATACCCAAAATAAAAGTCCTTTGGGGGGTGGGGGGTTAATCTCCATTAAAAAGGAACGTGGGAAAGACATCTACATTCTTCGAATCACTTTATTATGTGTTATTAATAGATTGCTAGCTATTTCAATGATTGAAGTGCAATAGTTACAAATCAAAGCAGGGTATCGTGCCTTGACATGCTCAAGGAACAACTCTGAAGCGCTGGAGCTTACGTTGTCCATTGAACGAACAAATGATCACGAAAATCCGAGACAGAAAGTCAAGAAAACCCAAACATCGAGGGTCGTCGGTCGAACTTGCGACTTTTGCGACGTGTAGCCAAACCAGGGCTCCAAATCCCAGCAAACAAGTCTTCACACTCATCCTCGTCTTGACTGTCGAATTCTACGTGGTCATCCGGGACTTCGGGCTCTATTTCTTCGGGACTTGACCGGTCAGGCGACGAATTCGAACTAGGAAATGGAGTATTTTCCCAGCAGGAAGAGGAGATGATCCGCTTGGACTCCAGAATGAATTTGCCAACTTTATAGCGTTGTGATTCCTCTTCAGCTGCAACGTATTTCCAACCGAGTACACTCCCACACAGCGCGCAACTCAAATCGCTGACTGTATGAGCTCCCGTTACCAGCTGCCTAGGTACTTCCCTTTGCGTAGTTGTATTAGGGAGCGAAGCAGTTGGTGATGACGCTGGGCTCACAGAGACAGCGCTTGCCATCGGTTCTGCAGACACAAGATAGGCGCGGCCGTGTCGACCAGTGAAGCCTTTGCTTATGATCTGGGAAGTCAAGCAGAGATCTGCTGCGCATCGTGAACATCGAAGGTAGGATGTATGACCATCGAGGTATTTCTCTTTCACCACAATGTCTGGTGAGGATTCGGACGCTTTTCTGTTGTGAGAAGACTGCCCGGCAGCCTGTCTCGAGCGAAAGACACTCGGCGGGAGTAGGAACTTTGGGAACATGGAGGGGTGTCAAACGTTCTTTTCTTAACTTGAGCAGTATTCGAATATATTCTGATATCTATCAAGCTCTCAGAGCGAATTTGCCTCAAAAATGACAGGGTATAATTCTTAGGCGCAGTAAGGAAAATGATGAACATGAAGCTGCTGGGAGACGAGACCTATATATCATGCTGAGGTCATACCGTCCATACCGATGACCAATGATGCGACGGTACCTAGCTGATAATGATGGGAACTTGGAAGTTCAATTACCTGCCTGTCATTAGTTCCGTACCAATCAGAACCGAGCGTAGCTCTGAGACGCGGGGTAGATAGGTATGTACGCAGCGAGAACCTAAGGTTGGAAATAATTGTTGCCTATTTGGATATTTCCTCCTTTCTGGGCCATTGCATGGTTGGCTTGAGGTATGGCAACTCCGTACGAGATACTGCCTTCCAGAGCCAAAGGATCAGAAGATTTTCTGGTTGTGTAATCAAATTGTTGATTATACTTGATTCCAATCACATCTGGAAAGGCTTAATGCATTGATAAGAATTTGACACTGGTTGTACGATCGTACGCTCGTACTGCCTGTAGATAAGTGATGCTGCCCCACGAAGTAAAGGCATTGTCGATAGCTTTGGGGAGTGTAAACAAATAAGGAATTCAACGTATTCACCACCAGCAATCAAGAGAAAGAACGACATAAACACATGCTTTCGCAGATTAGAACAATCAAAGCAAGCGCTGAGTAGAAAGAAGCAGAAGGGGTAGTGGATTTACAATATCTGCCAGCTGATGTAAGACCCTGTACCTAATTTTTTTGGTGGCCTTCCTGTTCTGGTCTGCCTAGGGTCATATAAAGCAGAACAGGTATCCTGACGCAATACTCTAGTCGGAAGACCTAGATTTCAGCGTTCAAAAACAGCCATTCAGTGCTGGTCATTGACTTGTAACTGCCGCAAGGGATCCAAGGCTCCAGAGTCATCAAATTGAATCCACACCATCCCAGGTTTCTTACAACCTCGAGCTCGGCTGCATCCTGTGAACGGCGAATACAAGCAACTATTTGAGAACAGTCAAACGCTGGCGTGCTAGCCAATTCGAAGAGAGCGATTAGCCTATCAATCTCAGTTAGCTCACGATCCCAATTAGCCTTACAGATAGACCGCCTCGGCGTTAAGTTATGACGAGGGCAGTTTCAGAAATGACTTCGTTAACATACCCAGTTTTCAGACCATGGCCCAGTGCACTCTCTTCGAAAAACACAAACATTGTTCGCTCATCATTCGTACCCGTCACAAACCCCCGGTAAATCGCGTCACCTGCATAATCCCAAACTTCGACCCATTTCTGCACTGGCTGGTGCTCTTGCCTGGTATACCTTGGCCGAGAAGTTTCAAACGCACCCATCCCAAGCGACTCTTGTTGCGCGAAATTCCCCTCACCAAGGAATATCGCGGACAATGTGTCGCAGAAGAGCCTCTCACACTCTTCCGTGATGGTTTGCGCTGCCTCCCCTGTGTGTCCCGGCCAACTATTGCCAGGCCAACTGCTCTCCGCACCGGAGGCGAGGGAGAGATCGAGAGGAGGACTTAATAGAGGTGGTTTCGACCCTGAGGGAACCTCAGGGATACCACTGTGCTCCTAAAACGAGGGACAAGACCAATTAGGGCTCTGTCAAAAATTCGATTTCTAGGGTAGCAATGGGTGACTTACCGGCCCCCAACGTAGTGCAGTAGTGGAAACCGTGAACCATCAGAGAATCGTCAACACTGTAGCAGCTCGCAAGAACACTAGTCTGAGGATTGCGGCCGACAAGTCGCTGCAGCTGATGGTAATTACTACTGTGACTACTTAAATATTTCGCCATAATGATGAGGGCTGGTAAATCGACGAGGACTGGGTTTGGACAGATGTAGTGGAACTGGAGGACTTGATTTTTCAACGATCAGAATGTCAAGGTATTGTGGCGGATGGCTCGATGAGATGGGCTAAGGTTGAATGAAGGAGGTTGGTTGTGCTCGATGAAGGTAAGGTAGGTTGGGTTGAGTTGATGCGGGATTAGTCAGTCACCTCTTACGGGATGTGGCGCCAAATTGCGTGCCTAAGGCAAAATCGTCATTTAACATGGCTGAGAGAACTGAAGTGGTTCAAAGTGGTTCAACCAGATACAGATGTCATTCTCATTGTGTATAACACGAAATCGGCTCATTGCTACAACCCGTTGGCTCCAGAATCACGACGCGATGGTCATCATTTACATAGAAATTTGATTGAAAGAAGACAGCTGACTGCTCAGTAGCCTTGAGCCGTTGAGGCCAAAGAAAGGGGATAATAGTAAGGCTATGGACAATCGATTTCATCGCCATGAATATGTACACCTTCCCACAAAATCAAGGAAAGACATGAATTGAGGATGCTTATATCAGGAAGAAGATTCATCAGATCATCCCAAAACCTTTACCAATGCCACAGCGCTCGTCCATCTTTTGCAAGTAGGCAGGACCACGTCTTCTATAAGCGCCGTTCGTCCATTCAATACATAAAAATGTAGGAAGTATCAGTCAGCTTTGGGATGCACAAGAATCAAGATAAACGTTAATCATGAAGCTCCGCGCCCGAGAACTCCGTGTCGATGATAGGAAATCGGCTTAAAAAAAAATAAAGAACCGGGCGCAGCATCACATCCATGTCTTATTCGGTTAGAGCTCGCGGTAGTCACTCGGTCTGATTCTCCGATGTCTTGCTTGGTGCCGTTGTGGATTAACAGGTTGTCGAAAATAGGCTGTGTCCTCCTCTCTCGCGTAGGGTGTGCTGAATGTAGTCCGCTGTTGATTTGAGAAGTTGTTCATTCCTACTCCTTGGTGGAAATTGTGACCTTGCTGCATCGCACCCGCCATCTGCCCCATGGGAAACATCTGCATGGGAGTTTCAATGCCACTATAAATGTTCATTGCCCCATAACCGTTGGAAAGGGCGCCGTTAACATTGCCGTATATGGAACCCTGCTGGTTCATGAAATTCATAGGATTCATTTGGTTCCATACAGAGTCCATATTGTTGTGAAATCCGTTGGATGAGGGCATCATCATCGGGTTCATGAGCCCCATCCCCTCACCAACGAACCCAGGGTCAGGGAAGGGCATGGCCGGCATACCTTGGGTCTGCATAAATCCCAGATTACCGAAGGCCATCTGCTGATTGAGCTGTTCCGGAGGAAAGCCAGACAATGAATCATTTCCCTCGACGCTTGACTGGGCCACAGACTTCTGACCATCTTCAGATTTCTGCTTCTTCATCGCGGTCAAGTTCGAATTACCAGCTTCTAAACTGGCAGGTTCATCCTCTGCCGGCCTCTTCTTCGATTGAGTTGATGCAGACTGGGTCCCAGATGGCGGTGATGATAGTTCCGTTGTTATCACTGAGACCTTGCTATCCGCCTGGGTCTCCTGGTTGACAGCTTGACTATCTTGGGCCACTGAGTGCTTGTCTTTTTCTTTCTTCTCGGCCTTTTCGGCTTCATACTCTTTGATTTTGGTGACAGCCACATCGTCGACAGACAAATTGTCGAGCAAAACTCCTTCTGTTCCACATCCCGGGCAAACAAAATCACTTTCAATCAAAGCATTTGTGATACAATCATTGCAGTATGTTTTCTTGCAGCATGGCGTTTTTGTGGGCTCTAGAAACATCCGCTTATCAATTGGACACTCTAAGCCACGAGCCTGCAGCTCCCTGCTAAACTCGGCGGCGGCTGCTTCGGCGGCAGCCGCCGCCGATGCCTTTGCCTTCTCCTGATATAACTCCCAAGCAGCTTTGTCGGGTTTCGCAATGACAAAATCGCCATCAGCATTGACCATAACTCCAGTGTTTCTTAGGTCCTCATTCGAGCCATCCAATGCTAGCGATTCCGGTTTCTCGACTTTCGTTTGCAACGAACGAGGTATGCCGGTCGAGCGCTTGACTCTGTACCTGCCGTCGAACTTCGGGTCATTGTTCGTGGGACATGCTTGGATCCAATGGCCTGAGAACAGAGGTTAGTTTACTTGCACACTGAAGCGTAAAGTGTACTGACCTTTTTCACGGCAGCGATAACAAAGGTACCCTGGAGGTGGAGGATGATCTGGGACATTTACGGGCTTTCCCCTTCCACGCCCGAAAGGCACAGGGGTAGCACTGTCGAGCGTAAGCAAATGAGAAAGCTAGGAATATAACTGGAACGTGCTTACTTTGCCATTTCCTGCTGCTGCTCTTTCCATTGATTGGCCTGGAGATTGAAAAGCGCGTTTATCTTCTCATCTTCCGTCTGGGCATTGTTGAGCTCTAATACGCTATTGCTGAGTGTATAGCTGGCATTGGGAATTGCTCGATTCGACGAAGACGGTTCGTTACGGGCAGCGTTTCGTGCATTGACTGGCATTTTCCCGGAGACATAACGGGCAGCACCACCCTTTCCAGGTCTCGCTGCAGGTAGCCTTCGCGCCGTGACAGAGGTTGAACGAGGAATAATGGTCGTATCATCATCGTACTCTGCAAAAACCTATGTCAGCAAGTTCTGTAAGGATGCGGTGGTGTGCAGCTCTTGCGCAATCTTAACTCACCCTCACCTGTGTCCTCATTGTAAATAGACAATTCAAAATCCGTTCCATCGCCCAGTCTACTCTGATTGATAATTTCACGTTTCAGTTCAAAGACCGAAATACCGGTGCCATCGAACGTTACCCTTGAGGGCTCTTTCTGAGACTTGAACTTGAAGTGAACAGAGGATGACATTGTATTCAATTGCACGCGTAAGGAAGATTGTGAAAGTACTTAGGAATCAAGATTAAGGGGTACCACTGTCACAACGGAGAAATACAAGCGACAATAGAGCAATAAGACAAAAGCACAAGGGAAAGGGCGGCAAGTGTTGAAAGGGGCTATGATTCGGAAGAAAGACGATGAATCAATCCGTTGTAGCTTCGTTCAAAGACTCTTCTTAGGGCCCAAATGATTCCAGGAATCGGAAGCTCGGTGTCTATCGGTTCTTGAATGATGGACGGCAAATGCTCAAGTCACTGCATACACACGAGTCAAGCCTGCTGGGTACATGAACCGATGAGCTGCTCTCTGCAAGAAAGTAAAGGTGAGCTGAAGTGATATCGGGGTATCTTTTGAACAAGTGGATTGACTAGTTAGATCTCATTGCCGTAAATTTAAGCTTCACGAGTTTTCCCAGTCCATCCAGTGAAAATCAGAGCTTCCTGATCCCCAGACCCGCGATTGTAACCAGTGCGATGACTACTAGCTCTTTTGAAACTTCAGCCGAACCGAAACCCATATAAAAGAAGGGAATATGGAAGATCGGCCCCTGACCGGAACGACAAGGAAAAGAAGAGAAGGACAGGGTAACGGAAGAAAATAGCCGATTAGATTTGCGAGATGGTAGATCGAGCCTCGAAGACTGGTGTGGAGGACGTTGGCCGAAAAGAGGACCCCCAAGTATTGAGTGATAATGCAAAAATTGCTTCAATAGACAGGAATAATCCGACCGCAGTGAAGTGTCGATTGTGACAAGTGGCAGAAGTTGCGAGGTGATGAGATGAGCAAGGAATGTCAAGCTTGGTAGGCGATATGGCAGAGTATTACAGTGGCGACTGAGAAGGTCACGTGCCTCGTGTGTCCCCGTCGTTCATTTCATCTGCATACCACCTGCTCCGTAGTTAGTAGTTAGTACTTAGTACCTAGTAGGTTCCGGTCTAGAAGAACTGCACCCGAGCACCCGAGGCCCATATTCCGTGACAATATCGATAGAATACCGCCTGCTCCTCCAGTGTATCGCCTACATCTATTATGAGACTGGGATATCCAGATATCACTGGAAAGATATTGCCGGAAATAATAGAGATGGCATCGCATATAAGCCCTCCACCGCAATCTTTTTCAGGGAGGCACCATGGTAATCCTCGCTGGTATCCACGGGTCCTTTCCTTCAGAATGTGTAGCGTCACGAATACGCCCTGGCGGTCGCATCCTGATTCCTCAGGCATCAAGCCCGGTTCATTATTGACATCATCCGGGAGGTTTGGCTTGTTACTCCACACGATATGCATGATTCGATTCTAGTACGCTGAATCTGCGCGATTTTGCACTTCAATTCTATTTTATACTACAAAAGCCAGGTATGCTGAGAGGAAACCTGCATGGTATGATCTCCGGAATTGGATTCGTCAGGGCCATTGTCTCGTGCCTTCACAACTTCAATTGACAGGCTTCAAGTTCTTCGGGGTCTTGAACAGAGCATGACCCGTCCATAAAGTTGCGTTATGCTCAAAGTTCACTCTCAAATTTGCGAACAAGGAATCCTCTTCTTTCCAGATAATCCTTCACCTCGCTTACCGTGTACTCGCCGCGGTGAAACTGTGTCCTTGTCAGATCTTGATACTTTAAGGGCTCCATATTTGCGTGCTTACCATGCCAGCTCCCAAAGCTGCATCGGTAGATGTCCGATCGAAAACCTCTGCAAAATGGTCGGGAACACCAGCTCCACTCGAGGCGATGACAGGAATCTTGATGGCCGCTTTAACATCGTTGATCAGCTCTAGGTCGAATCCACTGTTGCTTCCGTCCTTGTCGATGCAGTTGAGAAGAATTTCGCCGGCACCCATTGCTTCAACAGCTCTCACTAATTGGCGAACGTCCATATCACGAGCCTCTCTGCCACCTTTTACAGTGCACTGATACCAGCAGAAGCTTTGTCCGATAGCATTGGGATAGGCTGTCTTGATTGTGTGATGAGGTGTGTCTTCTGGTTTGTCGACGTATACGCGTTTAGGGTCAACGCTCACGACCACCGCTTGCTTCCCGTAAGCATTTGATATCGTTTCGATGGCAGTTTCACCGGTCAACTTCTCCCCAGACTCGTAGTACTGTTCAGCAGCAAAAACAGAGTCAGACCCGATGCTAACTTTGTCTGCACCGGACTTGAAATACATCGTTGCGACGTCGAGAGCCGAGACTCGAGTTCCATCTGTATCAACTGTATCCTTGATGCCACCCCCAATTGTCAAAGGTACAAAGACGGTCTCGGAAGTTCTTCTTAAAATTTCCAGCATTGGCGTGTCCGCAAGTGGGCAATTTCTGAAGGACGTAATGTTCAGGAATGTGACTTCGTCGGCCCCTTGCTCGTAGTATTTCTTGGCCATATCAACTGGCTTTCCCAGGTTTCTCACCTGTCCACCGGCGCTCGCGCCGCTCTTCTCCCTGACGTCGTATTGGTCACCTTTTGTGACTACAAGATCTCCATCATCATTCGTGCGAACATCAAGGCATGCGATGACTCTGCGGGTCAGCCCATCTTCCTTTCTGCCAACGGATGGTGGTTGTGCAAGTGACTGGAACCGGTCACCGTCTAGAAAAGCGCGGAGAGTCCGTAACCCAGCTTGTCCACTTTTCTCTGGGTGAAACTGTGTCGCGAAGATATTTCCTCGGCTAATAGCACCAATGAATTCCTCCTCACCATACGTGGCCGTGGCAACTGACCAACCGTCTTTTTCCAGAACATTAGGCTTGTAGATGGCTGCGTAAGAATGAACATAATAATACTTGCTGTTCGGTCTCAGTCCATAAAAGCTTTGATATTCCGACTCGCTTCGGTTGGCGTTCAGAGCTGAATTCCACCCTATGTGCGGCACACTCTTCGAGTTATCATTAAACTTCTGCATTCGCATTGGGATTAAGCCCAGTCCAGGCACATTGGGGTCTTCTTCGGAGCCATCGAAAAGAGCTTGTAGACCAACGCAGATACCCATGAAAGGCTTGTCGGATTCGATATGTTTCTTGATGGGCCCCAGGAAGCCCCCTTCGGATAGCTGGGACAGACAATGGCCAAAGTGACCGACTCCGGGTAGGATAAGTTTCTAGACGAGAAGCGTTAGGGTCACAAATGCAGAAAGAAGTCTTCCATGATCGCTGGGCCGAGACTTAAACTCACCTGTGCTTTTTCCACATCACTCGGTGATTTGATCCATTCGACTTCGTATCCAACTTCGTTGATCGCGTTCACCAAGGAACGAACGTTTCCCGCAACATAATCGAGGAGGTGGACAGTAGGCATGGCGGCGAGGGCTTGAGCAGGCCTGCCACGGGATTGGACCGGTATTACTAAGTAAATGATAGAATTGAGAGCAATCAGAGAAGCCAAAGTCAGGTTAAAGGACTCAAACTTGATCTTATAACTTAAGATACTCTCAATTAGTTCTTCGAGAACTGTTAAAGAGTTGTTGAGCGGCCTTTCGCTGCGACAACACTCCACAATGAGGGGCTGACTCACTTTTTTTTTTTTCTGCCGTACAAAATCCCTTACAGCCGCCTTTTCCTGTGCGGGGTATCCTAACTTAACATGAATGTTCTGCAACTATTGTTATCATTGTACTTGTGTACAGGAAATTACTTAGGTCAAATTATAAACTTCATATGACCTTGTAATTCATCTTGTTATTAGCAATCTTTAGGTCAACATATCACAGTTTGAAAATGTATAATAATGGCACTATAAAGTGGCATTCTATCTTTTAGTGCAGCAACTCAGTATGTAAACACACATGCCTAATGTAGATAAAGAACCACGGCTATCGATATGAACTTGTAGATACCCATACAGAAGAAACGGAAGGAAGCAGGTGGGAGCAAGAATAACATACATTCTCACCTTTTGATCGCACATGCTACCAACATTGAATTATTCAAGCTCCACTAGCGCAGAATGCCTGCGGAGCGTGGATCTATGTTTGCATTCATTTGATATCTGGGTTATTCGATCCTTGGAGGTAGATGAGACCATTCCGAGGCTATTTTAGTTAGCCTTGAACATCATTATGACTCATCAGTAATGGTTCATCTCACCGGAGAAAATTGCCTGAGGCGCACGCCAGCGGCTTTAAGAATCGCAGCGCTCTATGTTATTACACTCGTTAGTGGATTTTCTCTATAGGCCTCTCTCTTCTTCTGTGGCGAGGGCGATGGAGCAGTGACGCACTTCCTGATCCATATTATAGCTTTGCGAGTATACCACTTCGGATATTCCAACTTGTGCGATTTTGACAGTGCACGTTAAGCAAGGGCAGCTGTGTATCAGATCTTAGCCAGGTGAGAAATTTAGGCCCAGTATATCAAAGCACTCACGTATCACAATATAGAATTGCGCCCTCTCGTATGCGTTCTCTTCCGGCCTCCAACAAGGCATTCTCCTCTGCATGAATGCAAAGGCAGGTAGACAGTCCAACGCCCCCTCCCTCACCACGATTGCACCTCGGACCTACAGAGACAGTAATGAGCGCGTGCATGGTTATGGACAAAAAGAATTGGGGAAATTAGCAGTTCATACAGCCACCTTCGTTACAATTTTGGAGGTGTCGCGGAGTCCCATTATATCCGGTACTGATAACACGGTGTTCTCGAACAAGAACACAGCCCACTCTTCGCTTCATACAATTGCTCCTCAGCGCCGCTAATGATGCCAGCTGCATGAAATACTGGTCCCAGTTTGGCCGCAACCGCTGGTCATCGGCTAGGTTAAGTGCTTCCAGGGCTGTATGTAATTCTTCCAAGGAAGATGAGGAGTTGAATAGTCGGACTTGAGCCCTGTCAGTCAGATAGGCACGCCCAATGTCCTTGTCATATAGATGTCTATCATTCCAGAGGACAAACTTTTCGAGGTCCGGAGGATCGAGCTGCCTCCTCCAACATCTATAGAATCAAGTCAACCATCGAGCATCCCATAAGGACTTTATAGCAGGCAGTAGAACCAAATGGAACTGACCTGTCGGTAAAACGTTTCCACCGTAGACTCACAGGTGCGTCAACACTCACGAGGAGGAAGAAAGGGCGTAGTAGAAAGCGATCCAAAGTGGTAACATCCCAAATATCCGTGGTCACCCAGCGCTCTTGCCATCTCTTTGTCACGAAATCGAGAAGCGAGTCAACGCTCTCAAACACTAAATCCGATGATTGAGTGCTAGACTTCTTCCTGATATCAGAAGCCTGCAGCCGGAGATCATCGTCCGGTTCATCGGCTATGCGGGGGTAGCTTTGTTTGTCCAGTTCCAGCAACTGAAAACCTTGATGTTGAATAAGATATTCGGCGATTGCATGCTTCCCCGCACAGATGCCTTTTCAATGTCATTAGCCAAGATTGGTCTCGTATGAATTGAACGGGAATATGCTAACCTCCGCACAACCCAATTAGCATGATTTGGCGAGTGCGACAACGATAGATGGCACTACTAGGAAATAAATGCACGGGTCAAAGTGGGTGCGGGGAAAAGAAGGGAGAAAAGAGGAAAAGAAAGAGAAAGAGAAAAGGGAAAGGGGAACCAAGAAGGAAAGCTAAACCGACGAGGCTGGAGAATAATGAAAATCCAAGATCATGGCACACCGGGTCTCCAAGCACTGGAGGACGTGGCTTAATGTCTCATTCGTAATGCACAGCTGACAATGCTCTAAACTCATAATCACTGTACTCTGCTGATACTAGACAGCATGTACAGTACTGACAATTAATGTATAGTTGCATACCTTAATTACCTATACTCTATGGCAAAGAATATAAATAATTGAATAAAATCTCGACAACTTAGCAAGTGTGGAGGTTCTATGCATGGCATATATCAAAATTTGAAAATATATTGTCTTATCATTTAATCTATCAAAGCCCTCCTTCCAATCAAGTGTTTATTACTGGCGCCATTTTTCCAAGGTTCCAAGGAATTTTCTTACGTTACCCATGCTTACATTGGTGGATAGTATTTACAGTCACACCTCCAAGGTTTCAAAACCCCCGCCCAACACCCTTTACGATTACCTAATATTCTGCCGGTCAAAAACCTCATTAATCGTATACCGAATACCCGAGATAGATATTCCAGGATAGCGCTTATGGATGCGTTTATAGCCCCAACCGATAGTATATAGCTCGTATATAATACGCTCGCAAAGAGCAGGCGTCAGTTCTGTTCGAGGTGCCATTAGCGGGTAGCAGGTATTATTATAGGAACGAACGCGTAGAAACGCGAGATAATAGCGCGTTATAAATGGTAGACGGTGTAGGGAGTGGGTCAATTAGGGGGTGTTGAAATTTTGGAGGTGTCACTGTACATATGTAGTATGGCCCGATCTCCCCGCCCAGTGCCGCTATCATAGGGTCATCTATCAAGTCCGCTGTCAACTGCCCCACTGCAACATATCTATGAACTTTGGAGTACACCAAGTACCCATACCTCCTGCCTACTGTCATAATACATATATCCTTTATTTACTGACCTTATCTCTAACGATCATACCGACCAGGAGAACTCCGTACATGACCAACTTGATCTGCTGATTTAACCGAGCGACCCCCCTGTGGATCGGCGATATCATTCTTTAGTAACGGGCAAGCTGCCGTTGCTTCACCACCACTCTGCCAGCTCTGAGAGTGACAAGAGCGATTCTACACATGATGCAGTACACTCCATTTGCTTCAGATATTGAGCTACCATTCTACACTGCCCTCGCATCCTCCAAGATCAATCATGACAAGCTTGACGACTCTGCTCGCAAAATATTAGGCCTCTACGAGATCCGCACCACAGACAGCCCTAATGCGTCATGTCGGATGCAGGTGCACGGAAATGCCCTCGTAAGCGATGAGTGAGTGCTTGTTATACGTGTTCTCACTGTATTTACGTTTCACATAACTGTTGATCGGTTTTAATGGCTTCGCTCATAAGTGCATTCATCTAGGGTCCCAGCAGGTTATTATCGGGCTGAAGGAATGATCAAGAACGTAAATAAGATTGAGGAATATCGAGATACTGATAAAGCATCTATGCTTCAACAAGCGGGCAAAACGGTGAGCTTACTGTGCAAAGTTGTAAGTAAGGGGCTAACGAGTGTCGTCCCCTCAGATATGGGATGCCATTGTCGACGGGACTATATATTCCTGTCCGTCTCTACTATCATCCTTTCTCATCCTGTCATTTGCGGATCTCAAGAAATACAAGTTTCATTATTGGTTCGGCTTTCCTGCACTACACTCAGACCCGTCTTGGATTCCAGCAGATACCGGCGAAGAAACAGTAAAGTCAATCGATGTCGGTGAAAGCAACACGCCCAATGCGAAGAGACTGACCAATCTTGAAAGCTCAATGCTGGTCGATGCGGTCCAAACCTGGAGCTACAGCGTAAACAGTCGACAACGTGGGTTCTTCCTGGCTCGAAAAGTCTGGAAGTCCTCCGCAAATGCCGGTTCTTCCAGTAAGCCAGAAGAGTCCATATCCCAGGAGAAAAATAGCACGAGCTCATCGCAAGTGGTGAATTTTGCCTGGGAGATCGCATCATTGTCAAGTTACGAAACTGGATTTTTCAGTGAAGCAAGATTTGAAGATTGCTATGTCTGCTTTGCAGACCCTTCAAACTATACTAATGCTCCAGGCTGGATGCTACGGAACCTACTTGTGCTCGTGAAGCAACGTTGGGGTCTCGATAAGGTCCAGATTTTGCGATACCGCGATGTGCCCTCAAAGCGCGATCACGGCCGCAGTATAATTATCAGCCTGGAATCAAAGCCATCGCAAGCATCAGATGCGTTGAAGTCGGAGGATTCTCGCAAAGTCATGCCCAAAGTAACAGGCTGGGAACGTAATCCTAGCGGAAAATTGACCGGGAGAATGGTCGACCTCACAGAATATATGGACCCTAAGAGGTACGCCGGCAAGATGCCCTTTGTGAACGTATTTTTTTTTCTTTTCTTTTCTTTTCATCCAAGGACTAAGGAGAAATCTGGAATTTACTCTAGTGCTAACTCTTCTAATGAACAACAGATTGGCTGACCAGTCTGTCGATCTGAATCTAAAGCTCATGAAGTGGCGAATCAGTCCCAACTTAGACCTTGATAAGATCAAGACAACCAAGTGTCTCCTGCTTGGTGCGGGAACTTTAGGAAGCTACGTCGCTCGGAACTTGTTGGTAAGTGTACTCCGGTGATTTTCCATGCTGCTTTGGAATTGACATTGGACATTCTCAGGGTTGGGGTGTGACTCAAGTAACATTTGTGGATAATGGATCGGTGTCATTCTCAAATCCTGTCAGGCAGCCGTTGTTTAATTTTGCAGATTGTTTGCAAGGCGGCGCCAAAAAGGCATACCGTGCTTCTCAAGCGCTGTCAGAGATCTATCCGGGAGTCAACTCTACAGGGCACGTTCTATCTGTTCCGATGGCTGGCCATCCAATAACGGATAATGAAAAGACCCAAACCGAATTTGAGGTTCTCAAAAGATTGATAGATGAGCATGACGCTATATTCCTTCTCATGGATACACGTGAATCACGCTGGTTACCCACGGTTATGGGGAAAGCAGCTGGCAAAATTGTCATGAATGCAGCATTGGGGTTTGATACATTTGTGGTCATGCGGCACGGTGTCAAGAATACTTCAGAGCCAACGCAAGAGCTCGGTTGCTACTTCTGCAACGATGTTGTTGCACCAGCAAACGTAAGCCAACCTCCATAAACCAATTTGAGCCAGACTGACTCCGTTTTAGTCCATTAAAGACCAGACACTCGATCAACAATGCACCGTCACTCGTCCTGGGGTAGCTGCCGTAGCATCAGCGCTACTAGTTGAGCTCTTCGTGTCGCTCCTCCAACATCCCAAGGGTGCCGCAGCCCCGGCTTCGGCTTCACGAAGCGATGACCAAGGCGACCACCCTCTCGGCCTTGTACCTCATCAGATCAGGGGGTTTCTTTCAACATTTGAGAACATCCCTGTTCTTGGTCGGAGTTATCAATACTGTAGCGCATGCTCGGACAATATAATCAATGCGTACAAAAAGGACGACTGGGTTTTTGTGCGACGAGCTTTGAATGAGAATGGATATGTGGAAGAAGTGAGCGGGCTCAAGGAGGTTTGTGATATTGCTTCGCCCCAAATTATCAACCGATGCTGATAACTGCAAAGGTTCAATTGATAGCAGAAGCAACAGCAGCCGACATCGAATGGGATGAGAACCCCGAAGAGGACGGAGAGGCGGAGATTATGTAAATGAAGTATTCCCCTATAAATTGGGGTCATTTGATTGAAACAACGGTCCAAAGTCGTGTAGGAGACCAAGGCGAATGATTGGGGTCACCGTCGAAATCACGGAATGAGAACTGCATTTCTTGGTACATTTTTTTTGCGATCAAGGCCAATGAAATATGCTTCCTTCGATTCCTGTCAACCTAGTCAGTTTTGTCGAGGCGCTATAAGTGCTTGTATGTCAGCTTCTAGAGTGGAGTGCTCACGCTACGGGATGACTCTGGTTTCAGTCTGTGCACCCTTTGGAATAGCTCCTTGAGCTGCTTCTCGAAATCTTTATCCTCCACTCCTTGGTAGAATTTGCAGACGAAATGGCCACCAATTTTCAGGGTATCGAAACTGAACTGTAACGCAGCACGACAAAGGTCCTACTCCCTGTTACCAAAATGCAAACCAAGCAAGAGTCAAATCGAGATGAGATTACCCACCATACTTCCAGCGTGGTCTCTGAAGCTCACGCCACTAGTATTCATCATCCTATTATAAGGGTCACTTAGACTTCTCTTCCAAAACCCAGTTGTTTGAAGCCAGGGAGCAGACATATCGCTCAAAACCACATCCACCGTTCTTGCAGGTTCCGATTCGACCAGATAGGATGCTTCAACATCGGTAATGACCCCAAAAGTGTCATTCGAAGAATGTTGAGGCTCATCTTCGATGTCGATCGATTCGCGGAGACGTGGCCTCCCTCTTAGTGGATCGCTTAGGAACTCTCGCACATAGGCCTGGATTTCGGGTGCAAGAAAGTTTCCCTGTATTGTAGAAACGCCTTTGGGAGGTTGCGCCGGAATTATATCGACGCCGAGTACTCGGCCATCTGGCTGAGTACGACTCACTGCTACCTTTTTCGGTATAACGTAATTTAGCAATGGCAGAAACTTTCGAATTCTTGAGCATACCTGCGACCAGGATCCAGGAGCATAGCCCTAGGACTGTTTTAGCGGGAGAGGTAACAACTCGACTGATCAAGCTCATACTAAGTCAACAACGGTTTGCCCACGTTTGAAGATCCGGAATTTCTCATCGATCTATCAGAAAGTAACACTCTCAGCGCTCATTCAGAAATGAGATTATAAGAGGAAATGTAATACGAACCTGCAGCAATTTGAAAGCTGCCCGGCTTTTTAATCCTTGTACTGTGGCCTCGCGCGTGAAACGATCCTTCAATTGACGGGCTTGCCATCGTTTGGATGAAGAAAGTCTCTTTGGAATTAGAGGACACAACCAGGAGATGCAAGGAACAAACATATGCCGAATTGGCGAAACGCCTGACATAGCGCAAATCGATCAGATGGTTTCGAAGTTGAATCTACTACTGCTTGAAGATAGATAGGGAAAGAAATACGAGTATATACGCTCACAGTCCTCGGAGAAAGTTCTGCCGGCAGAACCTGGAACTATGTATCCAGCGGGTAAGTCATCCATTTCTCCAAATGGCTGCAGGCGGTAAACAATGAGTACAGGTGGTCTGAACGATTGCCCTATAATAGAGCTTTGAATGATAAAAATCGCTGGTTGTTTGAACCATCACTCTGGCGGTGCCATAATTATGTTCCCCACAGACAAGCCTATTCTATCGCAAACCTGCCCACTACGACTCTCGGAATTTATCAACGATAGTTTGTTGTTCCATCCGCACTGAATTGTCCTGGGCGGGGGTTCGGATTGAAAATATTGGCCCAGAGTTTGAAGTAGAGCCAAAGCTTAGTGGATCAAGTCGCACGAAGAGATAAGACCCATACTCGAAACAGCTTGCTACCTTGAATACTATTACTAGTGTCATTTCTCACGACTGTATATGGTAAAGGGGTATCGGGCTTTATTATCGTTTTCTGTCTCGTTTTAAAGGGGAGAAATCCGCAGAGCTACCAAATCCTCTCTGAAGGAGGCGATCATTGGTAGGAGCTTGTAAGCCACCCATACCTAGAGTCCGTCCTGTGCCCAGGGCCAACTTACGCCCTGGCTTTCTGACTTCTCCGACATCGTCATCACCATCATCTTCATGAAACAGATTCCTGTCTCGCTGACCGCCCAGCTTACGCCTCTTCGTTTTGGCATGTCCGTTATTAGATGGCTGGTCTTGCAAAATACTGAACTCCGCTGAAGGATTCTCGCTGTCAGAGTGGACGAACGGTTTCTTTAAGTTTCCTTTCTTTGACGTCGTAGCGGCCAGAAGTCGGCGAGCATTTGTTTTGTGCCCCTTTAGTTGTTTAGGTTGATCATTGAGTGGCAGTGTTTGATCATCTGGTCGGCTGTCAACAGTGTTCTGTCCGCTGAAAGTATTTTCTTTGGACAAGGATGTGCTCGGATCCTCGTTTACAATGATGGTATGAAGCTCGTCCTCGTCGCTTTCTGAACTTTCTGGGGAATCTGGAGCCGCATTCGTGCGGCTCAGGAATGGAGTGATGGAAAAAGCGGATTTTTCACCGGGCAATGCGGTCGACTTCTTGGTTCCTTCGCGGACATGGATTGCCCCTGGTGTGGCTATAGTCAGGTCGGGATTGAACTGCGCACCCGGTCGTTTCAGAGGAACAGTCCGTGTCCGTGAGCCAGCATCGCCGGCTTCGGCTGCTTTCGCGCTGCTACGCCGACTCTGCAGTTCATTCTGGGCTTGTTGGAGCTGGTCCCTGGTTGAACGGAGCATTTTCTTCACAGACTCCAATTTGTTCTCAAGAGTCGCCCGCTGAATCTCCCAATCGTGAACCTGCTGCTGAGCGCTTTGTTCTTGTAATTGCCTAGAGCGCACTTCTTCCGCAAGTTCCTGTCGTGTCTCTTCAAGCGCCGAAGAGAGACTCGCAAAATCGTCGGCGTATCGCGAATCTTTAGCTCGTATGCGTTCGTGTGCGCGTTTCTCATTCTCGAGCTCAAGCTCCAACGAGTTCAACTGCCTTTCTAGACTTTGCTTCTCAACAAGAAGAGCTTGAGAAGATGCGCTTTGTGATTTAAGTCGGTCAACTTCAGAGAGCGCGCTAGAGAGATCCTTCGAAAGGCGGATTTTCTCGGCGAGTATTTTCTTCGACTCAACTGTGTTGACGTTGATGGCCGCAATTTCTTTCTATGAGGTTGATTAGAAAGACTGCAAGCTGACGAAGTACAGAAATTGTCCATCAAGAAAGACTCACATAAAGACCGTCTATCTCGTGCGCTGAGGCTTGTGCAGCATTCTGAAGCTGGCTGATATGCTTGCAGGCTTCATGGAGTTGTAAACGGGCTTCAGACTCCGCTTGTGTGGCCTTAATAAGCTCCTCCTTTTCCCGTTCAAGCTGCAACTTCAATCCATCATTCTCGAACTGGAGAAGCAACTGTTCCATGCATTTCAAGCGAAGTCTCTCGGAGTTCAAAAGCTGGCTTGTGTGGCTGAGAGTTTTATCGTACTCATTTTCTAGGCGCGCTGTTTTCAGCGATAATTCATACTAGAAGACCCAATAAGTTCATGTTAGGACGCACAAATTCCAGGATGACGTACATCATCCAAAGTGTGGTGTGAATCTAGAATCGAAAGTGGCATTTTGGCTGTACTGCCTGAGCCAGCAACCCAGTTCACTTGAATAGTAGACAGTCAGAGAGAAAGCAGGGAAAGGCGGCATAAGATATGGTGGCGAATGCTATATTGCTGGATAATAATAATAGACTGAGATGAACAAGATTCCGTTAACGCGTCGCCGTACTATTGAATAAGACCAAGCGTAAGGCGACGACAGAGTCTAAGCCCGAAGGAGCAAGCGGCCTTAGGCTCGAAGGCTACTTTTTGCAGGTGACAGGGTCGGCCGGAAAAACTACCGCGCCACAGCATCCACCGCATACGTGCATTACGTACTACTACGGTAGTGGACACCTGGACATTAGGTATCTAATACCTATAGAGCTAACTATACTGTCCCTATAATTTTTGTAGGACCATCCGCTTACCACGCCAGGTTCCTCAATTCGAAGACAGCTTGCTATGCCAAAATGAAGCTTTTTTCGCTATTTCTATCACTGTTTTGCATAGTGACTGGTGCACTATCTGCAAAACCTGTTGCAAATAAGTTCGAGAAATATCAGGCCCTTTCACGATCTGCACCAATTGATCTGAACGACTCGTCATATGATGAATTGATTTCCAAGCCCCGTGATTATTACACTGCAATCATTTTGACTGCCACAGAAGCTCGTTACGGATGCATTCTCTGTCGTGACTTTCAGCCTGAGTGGGAACTCATTGCTCGGAGCTGGAGTAAAGGTCCTAAACCTGACGGGCTCAAATTGCTCTTTGGTACCTTGGACTTCAACAATGGCAAAAGCACATTCCAAAAGGTATGGATGGTGCAACTAATGCAGCGTTCAAGTTGATTCGGCTAATATAAATAGCTCATGCTTCAAACCGCACCTGTTGTGCTTGTATTCCCACCTACCACAGGCCCGTTCGCCGAAGTCGAGGGCACTCCAACAAGATTTGATTTCAGCGGGTAGGATCAACCTTTATATCCTCAACCAGTCAATCATATTGATGAGAATCATAGTCCTATCTCTGCTGATCAACTTTACACATGGATCAACCGTCACCTTCCGGAAGGCCCAAAGCCACCCCTTGTGCGTCCAGTAAACTATATACGAATCATCTCTACGGTCACAATTTTGATGGGTGTAATTACACTTTTTACGGTTACATCTCCTTACCTGCTGCCAGTTGTTCGAAACCGGAATTTGTGGGCTGCTATTAGCCTCATTGCCATTCTTCTCTTTACCAGTGGCCACATGTTTAACCACATTCGCAAGGTTCCATACGTTGCTGGTGATGGTAGAGGTGGCATCAGTTACTTTGCTGGTGGCTTTTCGAATCAATTTGGGATGGAAACTCAGATAGTTGCTGCTATTTGTAAGTGTATCCTGATTGATTGCATTCCGGGCATGGATACTACTAGCCCGTATATTCCTTGGTGTTGATCACTGATTACTTGTGTAGATGGGGTTCTTTCTTTTGCGACTATTGCTCTCGCAATGAAGGTTCCGCGTATGGCAGACGTCAAAGCCCAGCAGCTAGCTGTTGTTATTTGGGGAGCTGTGCTGCTTGCTATGTACAGCTTTCTACTCAGCGTATTCAAGACTAAGAATGGGGGTTATCCTTTTTATCTACCCCCATTCTAATCATTTATGAACTGGAAAAGAACCGACGCAAAGTTGCTACTTTTTTCAATCTGAAATAGAACTTCGCTTTGGACCGCTTCAGCTCTAGATCTAGTTCGGTAGAGATCCTTCTGTCGATCCTAAAGGACGATCAGATGGCGTCGGAGCGGCAAAGGCGATATATTGCTATAGTTTTCCCTCCCTTCGTCCCCTTTATATCACCCGACATATGAACTGGATGAAGAATCGCTTGGTTGCTTCCTAAGGTGCATTTAAAACCCAGGGCATGTAAGCGGAAACTCTGCAAACGCTACCTCTTGTCTGTAAAGCCTTAAATGAAATTTAATTCTGGAGTGTGATATACGCACTGTTGTGGAGTTGTTTTGGGGTGCTTTTTTATTCCTCTCACATGGACACGTGTTGTAAACCACCTACAATTAGTTCTTAGAGGCGGCAATTCTGTCAATAGCAAGAAGCAACAAAATATTCAGAAATCCTCTCAAGGGAAAGTTGTAAGAAGAAATCCTTATGTTACATGTACTTATTACTAATGACTGGCAAAAGGTCATGCCTGCATTGTGATTAGCTGACAACGCAACATCTCACCAGTATCAGAAATCTTTGATGGCATCCAACTTCATACACAATAACCTTCTAGCCTTTGTTGATTTCTGTCGAATTTGATATACCCTCTCGTCCTTTCACAAGCACAGACCTGATTTTTACTTGTAAGTCTAAAGCATTGGCACCACGTTTACCCTCAAGGTCACTCCTTAGTATTTAGAGCTTTCTTCCTATGGTTGCTGATTATCGGCTACAGAGATTACGTATCATCTAAAGGCAGATGGGGAAACTGAATTGTGAGAGTCAAAGCTGCAATGTCAACCTCACGCTATGAAACCAAAGTCAGGAAGCTGGTAGCCTCCTCTACATCGGGCACCACGCTTTTGATCATGGTCCAAGTAGCCTCCCGGGCATTCACCTTCGGTGCGAATCAGCTGGTCTTGCGAAGCTTATCACCGGCTATCTTGGGAATCGCAACCCAGCTGGAACTATACTCCGTCTCTATTCTTTATTTTTCCAGAGAAAGCATCAGGGCAGCAATCCAACGACAGCCATTGGATCTCGTTCCTGCTGCTGTAGATGGCGAAGTGAAAGGTAGCAAGGAGAAGAGAAAGACAGGGATAGAGTTTCAGTCTGCATCAGCTCAATCCATTGTTAACTTCTCTTACTTGAGTCTCATCTTTGGAATCCCACTCTCTCTGATGGTCACGGCGTTCTACATCCGCATTGTTCCTGAAGAGGTCTCTCAAAAGCCGTTCTTTGAATCCAGCCTTGTTATCACTGGAATCGCCTCGCTCCTGGAACTTTGCATTGAGCCCTTCTTCGCGGTGGTACAGCAACATATGCTGTATAGTACTCGGGCCATCGTCGAAACATTAGCAGCCTTCATCAAAAGCGTATCAATCTGTGCCATGTTTGTATGGGCTACATATATGGGCTATGATGTCGGAGTGCTACCATTCGCGCTTGGTTACCTGAGCTATTCCCTCTCTCTTATCTGTGGCTATTCTATGACATTGTCAAGCATTGGGAGGGAAAGGCAGTTTTCATTTCTTCTCAAGAAAATTCAGTCGAGGTATGTCCTCATTCTGTCAGCGGAGAATAGAGGCTAACATAGTCAAGCGCCTCCAGTGACCAGGAGAAGTATATAGCTGATAGGTTCTCACGCCGACTGACAACCGTGGCGACAAGTGTTTTTTTCCAGTCGGTTGTAAAGCATCTACTCACCCAAGGCGATTCTATGATGCTTGCTGCACTGTCAAGTCTCGAGGACCAAGGTATCTATTCACTTGCCTCGAACTACGGAGGTCTCATTGCACGCATCATTTTCCAGCCAATCGAGGAGAGCAGCCGGAACCTCTTCTCCACACTTCTCACTTCTAGCGAGAGCGACAAGCTAGATCTGGATTGTCTGGGGGTTGCTCAAGCTCACCTAGCAGACATATTGCGTGCATATGGACTATTATCCATGATTATCTTCCCAATGGGTCCTGTTTTTGTACCTTTACTGCTACGTCTCGTGATTGGACAGCAGTGGACTTCATCAAAGGTCGAGAGCTTGCTCTCATTATACTGCTATTACATACCATTCCTAGCATTCAATGGTATATCGGAGGCCTTCGTGTCAGCTGCAGCAAATCCTTCAGAGCTTCGGAAGCAAGCAGGTTGGATGGGAGCATTTTCCGCGTGCTTCGCATGTGCAGCCTATGTGTTCCTCAAAGTAGGAAACTTGGGAGCCCAGGGCCTAGTGTGGGCCAATATTGTGAACATGGCTGTCCGCATGCTTTGGAGTTACTTTTTCATCAGGTCATACTTCCGTCGGCACAGCAATGAGTTGACTCCAGCAGACGTCGGCCTGCGGTCATACACATACGTAGCTGGCATCACAGCAACATCGATAATGTTTGCCAAACAAGGATATTTTGCGACAGAGTTCTCCGGCACCTTTAAGGCATTGGCTTGTGGCATTGCTTACACCCTCTTGATGTGAGTTTGATAAAGGCTTCCTGAATTAGGAAGAAAACAAAAAAGTTCTAACTTTCTGTACAGTCTATATCTGGAGCGGGAATATCTGACAAGACAATACTTCAAAATTCGCAATATATCGAGCGCCAGAGCCGATAGGCGAAAGACCGAATAAGACTAGGTAAGATCAATCGTCGAATACGATCTTCGTTGATGACTTGGTGGTATCAACTTCCTTGAAAAACGCACCATATGCATCATGCTGCTTCTTCTTGACGGTCGTTCCGAATTTGAGAAGAGCTTCCGGTACCTCTTGTTTTGCCGCTTTCAGGACATTTATTAAACTGCAGTTCATTAGCTTATTCTTGTTACATGTTTAGAATTGAATGCCCTCGCTCGTCAGCAAGCGTTAGAGGATATTTTGGAAGAAAGATAGAACTTACGCGCCAGACTGAGCCTTATCGGTCTCTGTGAACAACGTGATGGCATGACCGTCGGCGCCAGCTCGTCCCGTGCTTTGGCATCGCATGTTAGCAATCGACAGCGAATGAATTACGATGTTTTAACTTACCGCCCAATTCGATGAACATAGTCCTCAACGGTCAAGGGAAACGTAACATTGATGACCAGTCTCACGGCGGGGATATCAAGACCACGAGCGGCCACGTCAGTCGCAACAAGGATGGTAGCACTTCCTGATTTGAAGGCTTCAAGACTCTTGAACCTTTCCTGTTGGCTGAGATCACCATGTATCCCGGCGACTTTGAATCCTCTTGATTTTACCAATCTCTCAACCCGCATAGCTTCCTTTTTATAGAGACAAAAAACCAAAATCTTGTCGCACGAGGCTTTTCCTCTCTGATACTGGTTGAGCAACTGCAAGAGTCGATTTTCTTTTTCTCTTGGGTTGATGACCTCAACAACCTGTTTGATCCTCGTATTTGCGCGCGGATCAGCAGACGGATCACCACCGATTGTGACAGTAACTGGCGAGGACATAAATGATGCAGCCAGGTCTCTGACACTCGGCGGCCACGTTGCTGTAAACATGACGGTCTGCCGCTTTGACTCTGGCATAGGGCGAATGATATCTTTGATATCCTGTTCAAAACCTTTGTCTAGCATACGATCGGCCTCATCTAGGACAAGGTAATTGACCTTCCCAAGATCGACCGAGCCCTCATTCTGAAGGTCTTTTAAACGACCGGGCGTCGCAACAACGATAGCCGCGGTTTTCAGTGTTTCTCGCTGCTCGTCTTTTCTGACACCGCCAAAGATGCACGCGACTTCAATGCCAGTGGGTTGGGAGTACTTCAAGATTTGGTCATATATCTGCATGGCTAGCTCTCTGGTAGGAGATATTATGACTGCCACTGGGCGGGCAGATTTTGTTTTGCTCTTCTTGGACTTGACAATCTTTCTGAGACATGGCAAACCAAACGCTAGGGTTTTTCCACTTCCAGTTTCTGCAATGCCTATGACATCACGCCCGGCGAACAACAGTGGCCAAGTTGCTGACTGAATTGCTGTTGGCGACGTAAAGGAGCCCAAGGGGCCATAAAGATCGTCATTGCTTGAGGGCAAGTGGGCAAATGAGATGATTGGGCGGAGAGTCAGAGATTCAGGCAAAGAATCAGTGATTTTGATAGAATTCCTGGCAAGGAATTGTTCTATTTCCGACTGAGGAATGGAACTCAGTGTGGAAGACTCGATATAGCCAGCTTCTGTGGTTGAAGCTGTCTCATTTCCGGCATTTCTGGAAACCTTTGACTTGCCGTCTTTTGCGTGCTTTTCGGTCTTCGACTTCTTCTTGGGACGGTTCTCACCACTTTCATTGGCGAAATCTCGTTTCGTCATGATAAGACCTGAATTCTCGAGCAATTGTTTTGTCGATTCAATGCTTCATCAGGAAGATAGATGAGCGGGAAGAAAGAGGGAGAAATTTTAAAGAAAGAAAATAGGAAAGTAACCCGTCGCTGAATAGGTAAGGTAATACTGCCGAGTATGAATTTTTATAATGCTCACCGCCAATTAGTGTGTCCAATAACGGCAGGTAACTAGTATCCAATCATAGGTAAGTAATATATTATCTAAATAAGCCAGGGGCTGCTAGCACTACCAGCCTCCAGGGACGGCTGGCACCTGTCAAGGTTGGAACCTACCCTAACTTACTCGGAGGTAACTTTAGGAAGGTAGGTAGGTATGGAAAACTTAGTGACCTATTTACTCTTAGCTGTGTATGGGCAGGTGTAAGTAATTGAAGCGACGAAGACATCTAAACAGTTAGACACACTCTCAATGTCAGTCAGGAACAGAAAAGCTCGACGCCAGGTAGGCTACAAGCACATGCTTCTTTGCATAGCTCAATGTCGTAAATTGAGTTGTCGATTAAAGTTGAATAGCTACTAAAATTCAGAAGAACTAAATAGATACATCTCACTGCTTGTTTGATCAACAGGAGACCCATTTAGCACGTCTTCTGTGATATCACCAAAGTTGATTTTCGATCCAAAGCAACCCTTCCATGGAGTATGGTACTAATACCTAGTCCCATTAACACACTTTGAGACTCAAAACACGGAAAAAGTTTTAAGATTTAAAATTGCGAATTCTCCGAAAAGCCGGAATACATGCATCATGCTAACGAAGAGTGGTCATTGACAGCGCAAACAGGTGTGGATAAGGTCTTCTTCGACTTAGATCATGCTGTATGAATTGATCACATCTGCAAGGCGCGAGGCTTCCTCGGAGTAATTGATAGGTTTGGCTGACGAAACTTGATAGCGAACACTGGAATTCGACCAATAAGCAATTGCATTGTCGAGAGCGGGATGAGTAAGGTTCATTGACTCACCGTTGCTGGTCGCCAAAAGTATCTATTTTGGCCTTACACCTGAAGTTCCATGTGCGACAATTGGCATCCTGGAACATTTCACCAGCTGCCTTTTCGTCGTTCTGACGAAGATCCATTAGTTGGTCTGCTGTCGTGCCCATAATCAACCTCCCTACTTCATCAAAGCAGCTTAGCCACAGCTGCCCTGTATGATCGCTAACATTGATGAGCATAATATAGCGGTATTCTGGTCTAGGATGTATTTTGTCACATCGTTCGCAACGCCATTGACCGGGATCGACTTCCGTGACCTTCTTGTTGCATCCTTCGGAGAGGCAGGCAGGATAGCTCACGTTGTCCTGTTTTATGTAGATGACAGTAGCTTTCAGGGAGAAAAAATCAGCCTCTTCAGACATCCCTAGTTGCTCTTCACGGACTTGTGCAATGGTCTTAAAATGATCTGGTCTCATTGCAGAGCTGGTAGCATTGGAAAGAGAGGCGTGTGTCGCGAATGTCTCGGCCCTTCCTTGCGAATCGTACCAACCCTTGAGCCTGTGAGCTTCTTCGATATCCGGATCGACGGTCATAGAGCCGGAGCTTAGTAGACTTAAGCTCCTGCCCCCAAAATCTGAAACCTTGACCCCTTTAAAGGCGATGACGGACTCGGGGAGTACACCAAAATTTGTTGCTGTTGAGCCCCAAACAGTCAAGCGAACGGAAAATCCAGTAGTGTCAACCAGTGTCAATTCGCGCTTATCGTACGGCTTGCTTGTCGCCTTGGAAACAATTTGAGATGTCTCACCAGCATCTTTCAGCACACCTATGACGTCAATGGTAGTGTCTTTCTCCACCGATTGCAAGTCACCTATCGCGGTAAAATTGAAGCGCATTTGAGGAACATCATGTTGATCCTCTGCCTAAGTCGGGACAAAGAAACTATTAGTAACGACTCGGAAGGCCGGTGTACTCCTTACAAACCTTTTCAACAAGCGTATCCTTTTCGAATGTGAGTTCGTAGTCGTTGTTTAGGTTCGTAAACTGCTTTTTGGCAATTTGGACACGGCAAGGGCTAGATATGTAGTAGACACTGCCCTCCTGGAAGAGGTCGTAGAGCATATCACACTGGTCGTTGAAGCCAGTTGCGCGGATTTCGCCACTGTCATCTAGCAAATTGACGCTAAAAAGCTTGCCTTCTCCATTCCTGTTGTGCCAGGTTTTGATATTGGACTTGCTTGTGCAGCGTGCTTTTATCGTCCACTTATGAGAATAAGGAGATATGGCCTCGATTGGATATATAGTGGCATGGGCCGAGCTTGAAGATCGCACCGGCTGTGCGCGATTAATTGCTTGGACCTGTGCGTTTTGAGGTTTGGAACCATAGAACCCGTTGCTGGAAATGGCAGTCGGCAGAGGTTTTTCGTCCTCTTCGTTTCTGCTTTCCAGTGGCTTCGGCTCTCCAATCTTTTCGCTTTCACCAAGCTCCTTGAGAACTTCAAGATCTAATATGATAAGGATCCTAGGAATGTTAGTAGAACATCAATGCAACAATACAAGCTACCAACTTTTTTCCTTTCACAGAATTTGCCTGGAAGGACTTCAACCGAACGAAGCACCCTTTTCGGAGTGATCCGTCAGTAACGAAATGGTTCGCTTCTGTATTAGGAGAAAATAAACCATCAGTAATGCATAAGTAAAACGCCACCTCAGTTTATGTGTCGTGTAATGGGTCAAGTGCGGGAATCTTCCAACTTACGAGTTGCAAGCATAGTCTGGACATAATTGGATATGTCACTGAAAACTGCTCTGTAGCGTTCTGGATGGTTCGGTTGAGGTGGTAGTGGTTTAATTTGAACACACTGGACAACAGGCTCATGAACCGGGGTCTTCGTGTCATCAAAAATGGAACTAGAGAGCAAATATTTAGCGAGAGTTATTCTTTCCTCTTCCCACAGGAACCAAAAAAGGAGGGTAAAAGGAAATGATGAAAAGAGAGAACGGGACCAAGGGATCTTTGAAAATCATAATAATAGGAAGGGTTTTCACTAATGTAAGTAATTGAAAGAAGTACCTGAGAGCTCCAACGGACACCTGAGACGCGACGTCTAAAGCCATTATCAAGAGATTTATGATCTTGGCTGAACTATATGTAATAGTAAGATATCAGGCTTAAGAGCCCTGTTTCTTGTCTGTTCTGTTGTGGGCTAGTGGTAGGAGAATCAAGAATGGAGCATGAAAGTTATTGGAACCCGAACTTAGGTAGAGACAATCTTAAGGCTATCTCGATATCAAACAGCAGAGTACAAAGATGATGAGAAGATGGTTAGTGGTACAGGATCCGGAACGCGTGGTGCACGCGACACGAACGCGCTGAGTGGTGGAAATAAACCCCACAGTTAATTCTCACGTCATTCACTATATTCTTATTGCCTCAGGAATTAAGGCAAGCTGATCTTTCATATCCTACACCTAGTAGCTATTTGTAATTATTTATAGGAGAACTGATTTATAACTCATTTTCAAGTTCTTATAGTAAAGGTCAGTTATAGTAAGTCTAATCAGCAATATATCTACTAGTGAGTTTAGTTATTTTATAAGGAAATTATACATGCTCTGGTCTGACTAAAAGTAAGCGTTATAGTAAGAGGAGCTGGTGATGAGTTAACTCATGGAGTTTATTATTGCTGGCTTCCAATACACTACCCGATAGCTTAGGATAGGATAAAAATATTATAGCTAGGGAAAGGTGAATGTTAACATTGTTGAGATAGCGTAGAGAGAGAGAGAGGGAGTAGTTATGATATATGTCTGATATTACTATTAGTACTCTACTGTCTTCCGTACCCCGCGATGTTGCCTCTTGCTTGCACTTTGCTTCCGAATTTCAATGTAATATTGAGCC
Organism: Hamigera avellanea; assembly: GCA_027569715.1. NCBI lineage: Eukaryota > Fungi > Ascomycota > Eurotiomycetes > Eurotiales > Aspergillaceae > Hamigera > Hamigera avellanea. Next base: position 60,871 of record JAPDKU010000043.1, on the reverse strand, counting down.
CCACGCTACTAAATTGAGACTTCGGCATTATCTAATATCTATCTTGAAATTCCTTTTTGTCGGCAATCGAGCAACCAGATTCTGCCAATAATTCTAAACTCCTTTCATTCAGGATCAGTTGCTGCGTACACGAAATGGCTACTTGTTTGCATATAAATGCTCAAGGTTATTCGGATCCCTGTGTTGCATCCTATTGGAACCCACTATAAGCAGATAGAACTGACATCCTGTCTATAACAGATCTCAAACCGCCTGGGCCATTGCAGGTCGTGTACCGGGAAGACTGCACCCAGTGCTTTGACTCCATAGTATGTCTTAACTCTGTCATTTTTGTCCTGGCTCTGACCCGCCTTCAAGGATGACGATCACGGTCTTAACATTTGCCTCTCTTGCTTCAATGGTGGCTGTTCAGGAGACAGAGAGCACGGGCTACTTCATTACAAGCGTTTTGGGCACCCTCTAGCTCTCAATATCAGAAGGACCCGAAAGAAAATACAGGTGTGTTTCTGCTATGACGCGCCCCGATTGAAGCTGGGGTTCGAAGCTAACATTCACAGCGTGACGAACCGCCCCAAAAGATATCAAAACTCGCAATTGCTGCTGAAACAGATGAAGATCGCTATGATACCACCACCCGCGCCGTCTGCTATGCATGCTGTAAAGACGATTTGGATAAATCTAGCGGTAAACTTCCTACGGTCATCGAGGGTGTTATGAAGGCAGTGAGTTTCTCTAGAAAAGAAGAGGTCAAGGCATGGGAACAAGAATTTATACCTTGTGAGCACACGCTTTGTTTGGTCCAACAAGAAAGCAGGCAGATTGAATCGAACGGTAAGATCTGATCATCAGTTTGTATCGATCAACCTCTGACGATGCTGCAGAACTCGGTCATTGCTCGATGTGCGATCTGAAGGAGAATCTCTGGCTCTGCTTAGAATGTGGAAATCTTGGTTGCGGACGCAGCCAGTTTGGCGGCATCGGTGGAAACTCGCATGCTCTGGCCCATGCAGACCTGACCTCACATGCGATTGCTGTCAAACTTGGCTCGATCACTGCCGACGGATCGGCAGACATCTATTGCTACAAGTGCAACGAGGAGAGAACTGATCCGGATCTTGCTGTTCACCTTGCCCATTGGGGCATAAATCTGGCAGAACGCGAGAAAACGGAGCAAAGTCTCATAGAAATGCAGATTGAACACAACCTAAAATGGGAATTCTCTATGGTCACCGAGGATGGCCGCGAGTTGAACCCTATCTTCGGCCCAGGCTTCACCGGTTTGACGAACTTGGGAAACAGCTGCTATCTCTCCAGCATTGTTCAATGCCTTTTTTCTCTCCCACAATTTCAAAGGAGATATTATGCTCCAATGGAGGATCCTCCATTTTCTGAAAGCCCGGCCCACGACCTCGAGACGCAAATGCGGAAGCTAGCAGATGGTATACTATCCGGGCGTTACTCCCTGCCAGATTTACACTACGCCGCGTCGCCAGACTCTCCCGAAGTCCCGCATCAGAGAGGCCTGGCGCCAGCAATGTTTAAGCACCTTGTCGGTCGCGGCCACGAAGAATTTTCAACCATGAGGCAGCAAGATGCGTTTGAATTTCTACTTCATCTTTTCAAATTGATCAGCCTTTCTAGACATCCTAGCAAGTCAAGCAATCCAATCGAAGCCTTTCGATTCGCAGTCGAGCAGCGTCTTCAATGCACTTCCTGCAATAAAGTACGCTACAGAGTGGATGAACAAGACAATATCTCCATTCCAGTTCCTGCCCGGCGCATTCCTCGCCCAAGTAAGGTTTCTTCCGCAGTCCATGAAACAGCTAATGAGCCTCCCATCAACCAATTTGAACCGGTGACATTGCGAGAATGTCTAGATATCTTCACTGCTGAAGAAACCGTGGAGTTTCATTGTCCTTCTTGTGGTAGTAAAGATGGTTTTCTCAAGCGTTCAATGTTCAGAACACTTCCTCAAGAGCTGGTTATTAACGCTCGTCGATTCGAACTCATCAACTGGGTGCCAACTAAACTGGATATCCCTGTGGAAGTGGACGATGAACCTTTGGATCTTAGCCGGTACATGTCTTCCGGGCCTAAGGAGGATGAGGAACTACTGCCAGAGCTTGAGAGTAACGAAGACAAGTTCGTGCCAAACCAGCAGGCTCTCGAGCAGCTTCTCAGTATGGGGTTTCCCAGGACGCGAAGCGAAAAGGCGCTCCTCGCAACTGGAAATTCGGATCCGGAAACGGCAATGAATTGGCTTTTCGTCCATATAGAAGATCCCGACATTGACGAACCTCTGATATCAGGTCGTGGTATCACAGGTGGTGGGGGGCAACAGGATCCGGCGAAAGTGGCACAATTGGGTGAAATGGGAATCGATACATCGCGTGCAACAAGGGCATTAGCTGCAACGGATGGCGATGTCAATAGGGCCTTGGATTGGGTTTTCAGTCATCCTGATGAGCTCGGTGATGAAAGTGATAATGGTCTCTCGAATCAAACCTCTCAGCAGAGTACTCCTGGCTTTGATGGTGTTCCAGCAAAATATCAGCTTCGGTCTATCGTTTGTCACAAGGGAACATCAGTTCATGCTGGGTAAGCAAGATTGGCTTCTCTCGATGCAAATAATACTAACGTGTTGTAGTCATTACGTGGCATTCATACGGAAAGTGATACCAGGTGAAAAGGAATTATCATGGGTTATGTTTAATGACGAAAAAGTTGTTCAGGTCGATGATGCCCAGGAGATGAAGAAATTTGCCTATTTGTATTTCTTCTCTCGCGTCTGACACATGTATCTGCGGAAAGAGGGCAAGGTCAAGTAATTCGGCCTATATGGTATTAATCTATATGTCACAGAAAGGCTACAGTAACTGTCAGGGATGCTTAGAGAGTGGGTCATAATTTTATTATGGAATGATTTATATTAATAAGATAGTAGTAGTAGTAGTAGTAGTAGTCGTAGTAGTGTTCTGTCAAATTCAGTATAATCGTGTCATGGGATTACGATGAATTAAGCATGTGTCAAATTCCGTGTAATCGTGTCATCTGATTATAAGGAACCGAGCATGCTGAAAGCTAACTTCAGGTACGTGGTATATTTATAGGGCGATGATAAAACATCTCTTTCTGCGCGAATCGATTTCTTGAAATTCCACGCCACAACCAAGCCGTATACGGCTCAGAATTTAATTAATTACTCTTTATAATAAGCGCTATTAATTAATACCAATATTTATCGGTTATTATAATAGTAGGCGTTATAAACGCGGAGATATTATTTAAGAATATAATAAAAAACTCTACAGCCGCTCCCGTCAGGCTATATTATAATAATAATAATATAATTATAACCCTATAGGAGCTCGAAAGCTATATTAAAAATATATAATTAGAATTATTTAAAGAAGGACCCTTAAAATTTATTTTAAAATTTATTTAAAATATATAATAATATATAGATAAAGTCTAGGAGGCGATTAACTAGGCCGACCCCTATATAAATATATAAAAAATCTTAAAATAAATTTAATAAAACATTTTTTATTTGTATTAATAAATTATAGAAAATATTAAATTAATATTAATATTTATTACAAAGAGCTCAGCGGAGTTCTAAAAAAAATAATATAATAAAATTAAATTAATAAGTACCTTTTAAATAAAGGGAACGGGCTCTTTAACCCTAGGAATCCCATATATAAAATTTATAAAAAATATTAAGATAATTATTAAGATAAAGAATATATTAATTAAAAAAGAGCTTAAATAAATATCGCCTAAAAATATCATTTAAAAAGTAAAGTATAATTATAAAATTATAATAAAGAAAAATATAAGTACGGCCCTTATTAAAATAAGAATTATTATAATAAAAAAATTATAATTAAGAGATATAAATTTATAAATTATGTTAATTATAAACTTAGATGTACTAAAATAATATAAAAAAATAAATAAAGATCTTTAAATTAAATATCTATATATAGATACAAATATAGGGAGTAGTTATTAAGGGTATCCTAATAAAAATAATTAGTCTAAATAATAAAATAAATATAAAAGTAATAATAATATAAATCTTTATTTAGAATATATATATTTAAAATAAATAGACCTAAATTTATTATATCGGCTAGCTAGTTAAATTAAGAAAAAACTAATAAATAAACTCTTTAATAATTAAATTTATTAATCTTATAATAATAAACTAAGTAATTAATTAAAATATTATATAAAAAGTAGAGACCTATTATATAGTTATTTTATACCTAGATAGATATATTAAATATTATTATAAATATTAGAAATTAAGGTATATTTAAATTCTTTATCTAGAAGATATATTAAGATATAGGGATTATATACTCGGGTATTATATTTAATAGTACCTAAATAAATAAGATAAATAGATAGAGGCGAAGTATATTAATTATAAAAGGCTATATGAAGCACGCAGCTAGGTTTATTAAATTAAAAATATATATAATAATAAAAGTCTAATAAGCTCGGGAGGCCTATAGCCGGTATTATAAAATATTATATAAATAAAAGAAACCTAGGGATATTATTATTATTATAGGGACTATAATAATAATAATAATAAATATTAATATTTTATAATAAGAATAATTATAGATAATAGGCGATTTAAGCTAGAATAAAAACTCGCAGGCTAACTCGAGGGATATAATTAGAGGACCGGTACCCGTACACCCCCTGCCCCACGCTAACCCCAAAACAGTAAGGCCATTAGGTCACGTGATTAAACATTTCCTATAAAAGCTTAGATTTAGGGCAAAGGTATAGGGCACGATATCGGTCCGACCACTATTCCGATATATCTAATTATAGATATAGAAGCCCCCTTTTACACGTTGCTTTATTTATAACTATAGAACGCGCTTCTACCCTTTTTTAAGCCTATAATCGAGCCTCCATAAGCCTCTATAAGCCTGCAATCGAGCCTCTAATTAAGCCTCCACAAGCATCTAATCGAGCCTGCAATCGAGCCTCCATAAGCCTGCAATTGAGCCTGTAATCGAGCCTATAATCGAGCCTATAATCGAGCCTTCTTATTTGTTAAAGTAAAAGGGATTAGGTCACTCTATAATAACTTAGGGTATTCTACACTATAGTAGCCTTGAATAAAGTTCTCGGTCAATTTTCTAATCACGTGACCTACTAGTCTAAGTTCTTATAGGAAATTTTGATCACGTGACATAATGGCCTTACTGTTTTGGGGTTAGCGTGGGGCAGGGGGTGTAGGAATACGGTCAGGGGGTGTACGGGTACCGGTCCTCTTAAAATATTTATATATAATTAGAGATAAGGCTTTAGCCTAGTTAAAGAGATATATAAATTAAGGTACCTTATTAATATAATTTTTTTTATAATCCTTTTTCTTTATTTCGTAGCGGGCGTTAAATAACTAATAAAAATAATTAAAAATATAAATTTTATATTATAATTTTATTATAATTTATAATTATAGACCTTATATTATATAAACTTCTTTTATAATTTGTAAATTTTTATTAGATATTTTATAAGTTCCTATCAGCCCTTATAGCCTAAATCCTGTAATATAGATTTTATTTTATATAAATCTTATTAATCTTCGCAGTCTTATTAATTTTCAATTTATTTAAGGTCTTAATTTTTTTAATAGTACTATACTTTTCTTATATATTAAAATAAATAACCCTTTTATTTTATTAAATATTCTATACTCTTACCCCGGCCGCGTTTAATTAGGATATTCTTAATTATATATTTTTCCTTTATTATTAATAATAACTAGAGCTAGCTTCGCTTCCTACCCGGGTTATAAATAATAAGATTTTAATAAAAAAATATAGAAAATTAAATAAATTTATTAATATTATAGAATTAATTTTAATTTATAGGCCTGCGAGCCCTATATATTAATAATTATAAATAATATTTTAATATCTAATTTTAATATTTTATTTATTTATTAGTTTATAAATAAAATATAGTCGATAATTTATATTTTATACTAATAAATAATATAAAATGAACTAAAAATAATTTATAGATAAAATCTTTTTATTACTTATTAGATTCTTTAATATCCTAAAGAAAGCGATAAATTTTATAAAAAATAAATCTATAAACTTTTATATATTAATATCTTTCTTATAAGGCACGTATATTATAAACTTTATATAAATATCAATAATTATTAGACTTATATTTATAACTCCCCTTTCCTATTAAGATAGAGGTAATCTAATAATAAAATCTATAAATATTATATATATAGGTTTTATAACCTTAAATAATAATTATAATAGGCTACAAGGCTTATAGCGATAAATTTTAATATATTAATAAATCTTATATATCTTAATATATTTTTTTATATCTTATATTATACTATACTAATAATATTTATATTAAATTATATCTAGGATATATTTATAATTAAAATAATTACTTCATAAATTATTATAATTTATTTATAGAATCTCTATAAGTATTATAGGATTATTTAAAATCTATATATAATCTTTAAATCTAAAAGATTATTTCTTTTTATTTTTTAAAGCGAGCCCTTAGTATTCCGCGTATCTTTATATATAAGTTTTTTAAATTTTATATATTTATTCTGAAAAAATAGGTTAGTATTCTATATTTATATTAGAAAATTAAATATTATTTTAGGTATATTAGAATAAGCTATTTCTAATTTAATAATTATTATAATTATAAATTATAATATTAGAAGTTCCGGATCTCCTATATTATTAATAATAGGTTTTTTATTTATAAATATATTTTTTTATAAAAATTAAATTAGTTAATTAAAAGTAGGTCTTCTTTCTACACGTGACTTACTTTTTATTTATATATTATTATTATTATAAAGAAAGCTCGCACCTTAATAATTACGGCTGCGCTTAAAATTCTATATTTTAATTTATTTTATAATATTAATAATATAATAGATTTTATAGCCTCCTATTAAATATAGTCTAGTTAATAATTTAATATATTTATAAGATTCTTTATTTTAAGATAATATTTAATAATAAAATTAAATACTATAAGTTTTTCCGCTTATTAAATTTAATATTTATTTAATTCTTTAATTATTATAAAGTACTTTAAATTAGTATAGTTAGATAATATCTTTATAGGGTATTTACTCCCTTCTAGATAATATCTTTAATATTTAAAAGATTTAATAATTACGAGTAATTCCTATTATAAGTCTTATAATTCCTTTTTATTTAATGTATTTTTTAAGATTAATAAATAATAGGATAGTATTTTTTATCTAGCCTTAATTAAAAAAAAATTAATAATTATATATCTTAAGGCGTCCGTTTTAATTTAGATACGTCTTTATAAATTAAAATAAATAAAAATAGATACGCGTATAAAGCAGCCCTTAGTCTCCTTAAATATTTATTTTATTTTAAGGGTAAATACTAGATCCCGCTATACAGGTACGCCTTTTATTATTCTTTTAATTATATTAAATAAAAATGCGCTGACCTTATATAATTCTTAATACATTTATAATAAAAATTTATAAATTTTAGAAATATTTAAATATCTTAGATATATAATAGCTCCGGCTAAGATTCTATAATTTTTATATAATTATATTTTATAAAAATACTCTATAGGCTAATAATAAAGTCTAGAAAGTTAACTATATTAATATTAAACGCGTATTTATTAAGTTTAATATAAAGCTTAAATATACAAAATCTTTTTAATATTTTATAAATATACTACTCCGGGGTTTCTAAATAAATTAAGATATTATTAAAATAAATAATAATATATATATATATATATTTATTTAATAAGTCGCTAAGTATTTTATTAATATAAATTTAAAATATTATAAATATATTTATAAAACTAAAAGGTATTACCCTACATTTAAAATATCTATAATAAATATAAATATAATAATAAGTATCCTATAAATTTAAGTAGGTGAAAATCTTTATATTAATTAATTAATTAAATATCTTATTAATAAGAGATAATATATATTAATTCTTAATAGTAAATTAGTAATCTTATTAAGGCCCTGATAATCTATATATAAATATATAATATTATTTTTTTATACAAATAGAATTAATACCTTTATAAAATTTTTAAAAGCTTAAATCTAGTCTTATTTTAATATAATTTTAATATACTCGCGTAATAAAATTTATTGTTAATATTTTATAAAATATAAATATTTTATTATATATTATTTAAGAAATAAGGAATATCTTAAATAATATAATATTTATATAAATTTTTATCTTAGTAATTAACTGGCTAATATTTATTAAATTATTAAATATAAATATATATATTTTCTATCTATTAATAAGTGGGTTATCAGCTAAGAGGCCTTCTCCGCGCGCGTCGCGCGCGGCAGGGCTGTTGTAAATATAGTAATTGTTGTAGTTCTGCCGGCCTACGGCCTGGCCCATGGCCTCACCGCCCTGCGGGCCCCATATCATCACCTCTATGTCTCCATAGCTTCCACATCCTCCAATCAATTAATCAATCGTCCATCGCCACAGGCATCTTGTTCTTCTACTTTCCCCATAGAAAGGCCTTCTTTCCAACAGTAATATAGGACTCTATTAATTTTATATTAAGATTATCTCAAAAACTTATATTTATAAATACCTTTAATTTATATATTAAATTATAGCCTAGAGTAATACTAGTATTCTTTATATTTAAAAAATATTTAATAAGATATTTAATAACTTTAAAATTATTTTTAATTAATATAGAATTTTTATATTATAAATAAGAAATAATAAAGGTAGTATCTAGTTATATCTTAATTAATAATTAATTAAATTAATTAATATAGGTTATATAATTATTAATAATAAGAGGGTTAATAGACTTTTCTTTATTTAAAAAAATTAATTTAAAAGAATAATCTATAAAAATAATACCTGATTTATAATTTATTATTCTTAAATTATTTAAGATTTTTTTAATATATATTAATTAGTAGATATTAATTATTTTTATAATATAATCTGTTAGAGATACTGTGTCCCGTAAGTCTCGGGCCTCGGGCTTTATAAATAATATATTATATTTTTAGATAGTAGTAGTAGTAGTAGTAGAATTCTTATACCTATTATAGCTTGCTATTATATATTATTACTATATAGGTTACTCCGAGCGCAGCTTAGAAGGGGTAAATCTAGCCTAATTACCTTATAAGTAGCCTATCAGTTCTTGTAAATTAAATGTATAATTTTAATTTAATATTACTACCCCTATAGCCGCCTCTATTATAATTATATTAGTATTATAATTTATTTAATCCCTCTCTTCTCCCCCTTTTATATAGTCTTTACTAATTTTTTAATTTAATTAATAAGGATACTCAGCCACTATAGCCTAGACCTAGTTATTATAATAATTAATTCGCGCCTCTTATCTTAATTAAGCTCTCATATTTTTTTATAGCTCTTTTTCCGCTATTCCGGTTACTTATATATCTATATATTAAAATTATATTAATAATCTTATCTTTAATATAAAATTTACAATAGCGGTAACTACTTTTAATTTTATTAAGAGCTTATCTATATTTATAATAACCGCGGTTAATATCTTCTTCCTATTTAATTCCTTCTATATCTCCCTATAAATATTTATAACGAATAAATATTTTAATAAGATGTACTATATTATTTATCTCTTAAATTTATATCTATATTCTATATTTTTATAGATCCTAATTCCTTATAAATAATAGTTTAGGCTTATTCTTTAAGTTTATAATTAGATAAGTATTAAATTTATTACTTTTTATAGGCCTATCTAGTACTAGAGTATATATTTTATTAATTTTTTTATAAATTATTTTATAGGCTTCCTGATCTATAATTTCTCCTATAATCTTTTCTAATTAGCTTACCTTCTATTTATAGGCCTTCTTAATTATAATAGCTATTTATATTTATAATATTATAATATTTATAGCCTTAACTATATTTTTAATGCCGCTTCTTTTATTATTTTATCTATAGCTTTATTCCTAGGGGTACTTTTATAGGCGGGGATCTATTAAAAATAGACCTATATACCTTATATCTATAAGTAATCTAGGTTAATCTAGATCTCTTATAATAATTATTATTTAATTATTTAAAAAAATTACTATTCTCTATTATTTAATCTTAGATTAATAATTTTATATATTTTTAATTATTTATATGGTTATTATAATTTTTTAAGCTCTATTTTATAGACTATAATTATTTTTTTCTATATTTAAATAATATTAATAAGCTATACCTTTAGCCGGGCACACCGCCGCGGTTTTAATATATCTTTAAAATCTACTCCTATTTATATATATTATTAGGGGTACTCCTTATTATATAATTTTTCTATATAATATTATTACTACCTCTTATTCTTTAATTATTATTTTTAAGAGTTCTTATTATAGTAACTATATATAAGCCTATCGGCTCTCCCACTCCCCTATATTAATTATATTTAGAAATATATAAGTATAATTATTTAGTTTTCATATATTTTTTTAGGGTCTTGATAATAGTATGCCCGGGGATATACCGACCTTTATCCTTATATAATACTTAAAGCGTTATTTCTTTAATTATTCGTTCTACCTAGAGTTTTATTAATATAAAATAAAGTTTTATATTAAATATCTCTATTATAATTTTTTGAAAAGCGCTATTAATTATTACTATAACCTATTATTAAATATATATAAATCTTTAAATTATTTTATTATATTCTTTTATAGGGATTAATTTTATTTTTAATTACATTAATACTTTATATAGTAGCTGTAGTATTACTATTATTTAATAAATCTTTTTAATTATAATTAATAAGATCTTCTAGATAGAGCCTATAAGACTTTATAAGACTTTAATATTTATATCTATCTTAACTATTACCTTCTTCCTATATTTATTAAAATTAAATTCTAGATTAAATTAGATCTTAAGATATTTAATTATTTTTTTAATAATTTTTACTACCTTTCTTAATAATCTTAAAAATATATATTATTATTTAATCCTAGCCTATAGGTTAATAAAGTATATTATCTTATATTTTTCTAATATAAATACTAATATATATTTTTTAGTTTATTTAAATATTTTTTATAGGTCTTAATAAATATTTATATATTTATTATTTTACTAGGCCCTACGGCTAGGATATTTATATTATTTATTTATTTATAAATTAAAGTCCCTTCCCTTATATAAATCTTAATAAGATTTATATTATAGAGTAGGTATAGTATTAATAAGATTAATAATCCTTAAAATATATTTATTATAATTATAAAATACTCAGAGATATTTTTTAATATTTATATTCTAATATTATAATTATTAAAAAAGGCCTATATTTATAAGGATAGCCTCTTAAATCTTTATTTTTTTAAAATATAAGTTAATTATTTATAGGAGATATTATTAAAGATTCTTAAAATATTAAATAATAGTAGTATTATTACCTACGAGCCTTAGCCCTACTAATTATATATCTTAGTTAATAATAACTACATTATATAATCTATTAAGAAGTTTTTTAATCTTTAAGATACTTCTTTAATAATAGCTTAAAATTTTTTTATTATATAATTAATATATTTTATTATGGTCGACTCTAAGATCTTATCTATAATATTAAATAATATTATAAATTTATATAACTTTAAGAGCCTATAGTTCCTAATGCCTGGCTTCTATAATATTATTATAATTAATTATTAAAAGTACACTAGATTATATTTAAATTATATATATATATATATATATATTAAAAACCTCCGCAAGCGCTCTTTATATCTTTATTATATTAATAATTTTCTACTATAAGCTATTTAATATACTATCTTTTTTAAATATTTTAATAATCTTTTTAATCTCTAAGGCTATAATTAATAGGAATTTAATTAATTCTAGGTAAATCGCTTCTATAATATTTATTAGATTTATTAATAGCAGTACTAGGAAGAAGACTTCTTAATATATTTATATCTTCTTATTAATTATAATAGCCTGGCGCTTTTATTTATTAATAAATATTAATATAATATCTTTATTATATATAGTATCCCGGTTACGGGCTTCTTTTATAAATTAAAAAAGTCTCCTTAAGCCGTCTTTTATTATTTTTTATACTCTTTTATAATATCTAAGTCTTAAGGCCTTCTTAATTATATATTTTTTATAATTATAGGCCTTCTTATATATTTTTTATATATTTTTTATATATATATAAGTATAGGTTCTGCGTAATTATTATATAATCTTAATAATTTTTATATTTTTTAAAATAAAGTCTAGATTAGCCTAGTTACTTAGCTTGACTTATAATATTAAGATATTAATAATATATTAAATAGCTACTAAGAATACTATAATTTTAAGCTCTAACTATTATTATAAGGCCTAGGAAAGATCCCTTATAATTATATTAATTATAATTAATTCCTACAGGGCCTTTAGATTTATAGTTTTCTAATTCCTTTATTTTAGGGGCTCTTTTTATAATATAATAATATCTATTACTACCCGTATTAATTAGTAGTTAGAGTTATATTATAAGTTATCTATTTATTTATAGATAGTTAATCTCCCTATTAAACTTTTAAAAATAAAGATTAGAGTAATAATTAAGCTTTAGTTATTTCTTTCCTATGTAAAGAGCCCTTACTTTATTTTTAATTTTATATTAAAATCTTCTATTATTTAAAGTAGCTCTTTTACCTTTATATTAGTCTATATATCGTCCCTATCCTATACTAGGTAATATAGGTTTATATCCCTAATTATAATATATTTAATTATAGTTTTTTACTACCGTGCCTATTCCTATAATTATTACAATTCTTTTTATAATTATATTATTATACTATAATCCTTTTAATTATATATATTGTATATATATAGCTCCCCCTCCCTATTATCCCGCTTATATATAAGTTATAATACTTAATAATCCTATATAATAATTATATATTATTATTTTAAAGTATCTAGTTACTTAAATATATATATATATATACTCTTATTCTTTCACCCTTAAATTCCTTTATCTTTAAATATAATAACTAGTATATTACCTGCGCCAGATAATAGGTTATTTCCTATATAATATTTATTTAAGGCTTTTAAATTATTATAATATCCACGCGCGTTATATCTTTATTTTATAGAGAGCTCGCTATTACCTTATCCTTTAATCTATGTATATTATATTAAATAGTTTAAAATTAATTAATATTTATTTTTTTTTGATAATTATATTAATAGGACCGGTTAGCCTTATCTTATTATATTATATTTTATTAATTTATTTTATTATTAGTCTAGAACTATATTAAGAACTCGCGGTAATTATTATTTATTAATATATTTATAGTTAATTTATTATTATTAGAGATATCTCTCTAGGGGTGCTTTAATCCTTATATTATTTTTTCTAAATCTAATATTATTAGGGTAATCGCCTACGATTTTCGGGCCGTTTATATTAGGATTTATTTATTTATAAATAATATTTTTAGGAGCTCCGGCTTATTTAATTCCTTTATTAAGGATATTAACTTAACTAGCCTTCTATAGTTTAATTTTAATTTTTTTAATGAAGATAATTATATCTCCCGAGCTAGCCTATAAATTTCTATTCTAATTTAAATTATTTATTATCTATAGTTATTCCTATTATAAAATATTGGTATTTATTATTATTATTATAATTATTAGAGACTATATATCCTTAAGTTCTTTTTATTTATCTAATACTTTATAGTACCGGCCGTAGGCCTTATAAATCTATTAGGCCTTTATTATTATATGTTTCTAGATTTAATAAACCTAGCTATATATTTTATATAGCCTTTTATAATTAATACACTTTACCTCTATCCTTTTATTTTATTTATTTAGATATTACTAGATATAATACGGTAATACCTAAATATATAGTCTCTATATTTTAATATATCTTTTAGATAGAGAGTTTAAATATACTCTAATTTTTAATAGTTACAATAATATTTAATATATTTATTTAGATATAATATAGCTATATAATAGGTCTCTACCTCCTATATAATATCTTAGTTAATCGCCCGGTTCACTACTCATAAGGCTATATTTAATTATTAAAGATCTTATTTATTAGGTTTTTTCTAATTTTATTAACTAATTAATATAATAGATACAGGCCTATTCGCCTTAAAATATATATATTTTAGATAAAAATATATATTACTATTACCCTTATATTCGCCTTATTACTTAGATTAATTATCTTTATTACGATACCCCCAATAATTATTTTTCATATCTATATCTATATATAAATATAAGGTGTTTATTTATTTATTTTTATATTATTTTAATATTTCTAGATTTATAGCTAATATAATTTATAGATTTATATCTCTTAACTATAACTTTCTTACTGCGATAATTCTTATTTTAATAGGAATTATATTTATATTTTTTTATTATAATTTTACGGCTAATCCGCTCTCTAAATAATATTCTTAAATAATACTTATTTAAGCTCCTCTTTAATTAATATATCCTTTATTTTAATAATTGTCTTAGTATTTTTTATAAACTCTATATATAGGATTCCCGGGGTTAAGGAGCCTATTTTATTTATTTAAAGGGTATTTATTAATTTAGCCCTATATTGTTATCCTTTTTAGAACTTTACTAAGCTCTTTATAATAAATTATAAACTTAATTTTTTATTTTTATTAATATAAATATATAATATTTTATTATATTTATTTAAAGGCTCTTTATATATCTATATAGGGGTCGGCCCAGTTAATCACCTCCTAGGCTTTATCTATATATTATTATATATTTTAAATAAAATTTCAGATATATTTTAGGGGCCTTTCTCTCTTAGAAAGTTCTAACTATATCTATTTTATATAGGTTTTAAATCCTTATAAGATTATAATTATAATTATTATTATAATATAGCCTAATAAGAGCGGCTATAGAGTCTGTCACCACGCTTCTAGGTAATATCTCTATATTTATAATACCTATTATTATAATAATTAATAAGTATCAGTATCAGCGAATAGCGCTCGCTATAAGGAGTAATTTAATCTAATTCTAAGCTGTATACAGCTTGGTTATGGCGTGGAATTTCAAGAAATCGATTCGCGCAGAAAGAGATGTTCCTATATTTTTAGATATATAGATCGCTACCAGCACCTATATAGCCTCACTTTATAAAGTTTTTAATATAGAGATTAAGTATGTTTCTTCTCTTCTTTCCGCCTTTTAATAAATTATATACTCTTCGCGGCTTATAGATAGTTAACTACTATCTATAAGCCCTAAGCTTTTATATTTAAATATTTTTAATATTTTTAGGTATTCTTAACCCCTTTTTAATATATATAATATATTTTTTTAGTTTTCTTTTAACCTCTTTTTCACTATATATAATATATTTTTTTAGGTATTCTTTTTAACCCGTTTTTAATGCGTACTATATATTCTAATCTTTATAAATCTTTAACTATTTAATAACTATAGATCCCTATTTTTCTTATATTACAATATCTTAATACGCTCACCCAGGACCCTTAAATTATTATCTTTAGAAATTAAACGCGGATTAAAATAATAAAAAAGAATATATCTTATAAAAATTAAATAATTATAAGGGAGAAGATCTTTAAAATTATATATATTAATATTAAGAAGGGAAAGGATCGCTAAATCACCTATAAAAATTAAGTATAAATTAAAGAAAAACCTCTGGATTTTAGAATCCCTAAATACTAGAGGTAGGACGAAAAAGAATTACTCTTATAAAAAAGATATCGGTTTTATAAAGATATAATTCTATAATTAAAAGGAAGAGATACTGAGAAAGAGATTATTTATATATTAAAAAAATATTATTTATAAATACAACTATAATCTATATATAGATTAATAAGCCCTTAGATTTATTATAGGAGGAAGATATTATTTATAAATATAATAAATATATAAGATAGATTACTACTGTATAATTTAAAGAGGATAATTAAATTACTAGATTAAGAAATTAGAAAAATATTATATTATATATATAATATAGCGCTAACGAGGGGTATATTAAAAATATTATATTCTCTAAGTCTTAGGCCTCGGCCTCTATAAATAATATATTATATCTCTAGATATATAGATCGCTACTAGCGCCTATATAACCTTATTCTATAAAATCTTTAATATAGAGATTACGTATCTTTCTTCTCTTCCTTCCACCTCTTAATATATTAGAGATACCGTGTCCCCTAAGCCTCGGGCCTCAGCTTCTATAGATAATATTTAATATTATATCTTTAGATATATAGATTGCTATTAATATTTATATAGGAAGAAAACTCTAACACGCTAAGCCTAATCAGGAGGCGGAGGTCATGTGATAAGAGGGCCTATATAAGGGCCTCTGACACTCAATACGCCCCACTGGTGTCCCTGTACCCCAACACTATCACTATTAACTGTATACTACCCGCTAGACTTTTTCTACCCCCTGGTCAGCTAGAACCTGATCATAACTTATCTTTGTTCTTGGTCTTGTGCTCCTTTTGAATTCAATATGACAAGCACGAAGCCCTTGGAGTTTTCGCCATGCTGCCCAATCCCTAATACTCTTGATCCAAAAAGAAGGATCGAACAACTTCGGCCTCTCCTAACCGATGATCATTGGACATTTCAAGAGCTGAATATTTTGAAACTGATCGAAATGTACGAAAGTGGTGAACTTGGTCCACTCACCACCGGCACCACCATATGGCTTCGCGACGGCGAAGTGTTGGATAGAGAACCTGGGATTCAAGATTTACCGAAAGGTTCAGCTATTTGGTGTGAGGTTAGTATCAATTCTAATAAATATGATTACATTTCTTACCTATATTTAGAGACTTGCTCAACAGATGGCCCAACGCAGTCATCTAACGAGGCCCATCCACATTGATAAAACAGAACCATTCGTCGCATCCCTCGTCATGTCCCAAGCTCTGGATGCTACTTTACTCCACTCTGAGGGCAACGCCAGTCCTACAATGCTTCGTTTTTCTACCCCCGTTACACGCTTCCATTACCCCGAAGAAACAAGCATACAGGCGCAACTGGATCAGGAGAAGCGAGCGCTTGGTATTCTTATGGATTGCATTAAGCAGAGTGATCATGGTTTACAGTTGAATAATGAGTACATTGACAGTTTGCAAAGGGCTCAGAGACGGGCTGGCGGCTCGCAAAAGGGCAGTTTCAGCATGGCTGTTGATGCAGCAGATGCGCTAGACTTTGACGAGGATATGATGGGAGATTTACATTGATAGACAGACCATAACATTCACACCTCTATTTTCCTCTTTCTTAGTGACCCGATGGAATGCACATAATTTCCAATTATGTTACTTTTAGGGAGGTGACCAATATCCATAGAACCGTTTAAGAAGAATAAGAAGAATCGCTCTATTGCTGTTACCTTTATAACTCCCTTCTCACTTTATTTATTTATTACTATTATTTCTATAACTTCTTTTTTTTGCGGAGTGAGCTCAGCGAGCTTCGCAATATATATGAGGAAATCTGCCTAACTTTACATGCCCTGATTAGTATAATCTCTCTTCTCCCTTCTCTCTCTTATATATTGAAATAGAGGTGGGACGTCCTATTATCCACCTGCACCTTATATTTATTCCCTATATTTAAGCTCTGCCGGCGAATCGAATTTTTGAAATTCCACGCCATAACTAAGCCGTACGAGGCTTAGATTTAGATTAATGTTGGAGCACCGTATCTACGGTACTGCGCGGTATATTTTTCGCTTACTTATATTTCTTTTTATAATTAGGCTTCCTATATAAATTATAGAGTTTTCCTATTTATATCTTATCTTCTTAATTAATTATATATATTTATTAGATATATATATAAATATACCTAAAGTTGATTTTTAATATATTTAATTCCTTATAATTATATAATATAATTATATAGAATTTAATAATTATAAGTCCGGCGTAGCTATAGATATCTTAAAGAAAATTATTAATTAATAATTATTAAAATAATTATTATCTATAAATAAATGTCTTTAGATTTTTTATTAAAAAAATAATACTCTATAATATCTATCTATACCCCTAAGATAGGAATTATCTTCTTAAAAATAGGATCTATTTATTATATTATCTTTTTATTATTTTTTTATTATTATATATTTAATAATAATTTATAATATAGATTAGTATCCTAAGTAAGGTAACTTAACTATTAAAATAATACTTATTTTAATTTTATAAATTGATTACCGGCTATAGATTTAATAGATCTAATAAATTATATAATAAAGAAATATTTATAAATATATTAATCCTAATAAAGATAAAGAATTAGAACCTCTCTGTTGGGGCTCCCAAAGGGGCGAAGCTAAAGGACAAAGCCTATGGGTGATGTGTAGTAGTAGTAATAGTAGTAGTAGAATTCTTATACCTATTATAGCTTACTATTATATATTACCGCTATATAGGTTATTCTAAATATAGCTTAAAGGGGGTAAATCCGGCCCGGTTATCTTATAACTAGTCTATTAATTCTTCTAAAATAAATTTATAATTCTAATTTAATATCGCTGCCTTTATTACTATTTTTATTATAATTATATTAATATTATAGTTTATTTAATTATAAGATATATATAAAAATAATATATATAAGCACCTATTCTAGATATCCGGTAAATATTTTCCAAATTATCGATTTCTTATATTAAATATATTTATAGTAACTTAGAATTAAAAATAGATATAGGATTATATATTTATTAATAAATTAATTACTATAATCTAATATAATAACTATGAAGTATTATAATAATTAAAAAAATCCTTAATAAATTTATAAATAATAATACCGGCATCGATCTTTTTATATAATTTAATAATAATATTTTTCCTCAAATAATTTATAATTATTATTAGATTTATATAACAATCAGAGTCGGGAAGCTTCATAATAAAATTTATAAATATTTTATGTTATTTTTATTTAAATATTAATAAAGGCTTTAATAAGCCTTTATAATAGTATCTCTAAATTATATTAATTTTATATTAACTATAATTATAAATAAAATATATTGTATATCTTATTTAATATTCTGGGCTAAAATAAAATATATATAAAAATAATATATATAATTTTTATTTAAAATATCTAATAAATATAGAATTATAGGTTTTTTATATTAAATATATTTATAATAATTTAGATCTAGGGGCTTAATATTAATTATAAAAAAATTAATTATTATTATTAAATATATATTTTAATATAGAGGTATTAATATTTATTTATAATCTCCTAATCTTATATTTCTAATCTTAATTTATTTATTAATAATTAATAGGGCCGTTCTCCCCTATATTATTTATTTTTATTTAATATATTAATAAAAAATATAAGCCTAGCTTAAGCCGCGATTAGGTAAAGCTACTATATATTATTTATATTTCTATAATTATTATATAAAGGATAATTATTAAAGAGACCTATCACGTTAATTTAATAATTCTACTTATTAATTTAATTTATTATAGAAAAGAACTACTTAATTATATAATACTAAATATTAATATTAAAAATAAATAATTCATTAATTAAGATTAGGCCTATAGCTAATATTTAGAATTATTGTTTTTAAAAAAATATTAATTTAGAAATCTTTAATAATTAAGAAGCTGAAAGCGGTTTAATTATATATTATATATAAAGATATATATAGATTAATAATTATTAAGAAAAAAGCCTTATTCTTAATTATTTAATTATATTTAGATTATTTTAATTAAAGATCTATAATTTTTAAATTAACCTTATAGTTTATATTATTATATTTAATAATAATTATTATTAAAAGAATTATAATGCCCTATTAAAACCCCTAAGATATAAATATTATATAATATTTTAAAGAAGACCTATCTTTAATATTTATTTATTTAATTTAAAATATTAAAATATTAGTATAATATTATTACAGGCTTATATGGCCTATATTTAGGGAAATTATTATGTATTTATAATTATTATTAAAAATATTAAAGTTATATCAAACAAACTAGGTCTAATTAAAGATTCTATAATTTTTTTATCTCTAGAATTTAAGGATTTTATAGATATATTTTTATTTAAGAAAATTAAATACTTACCGCCTTATTACCTATATAATTATAATATTAAATTATAAGATAAAAAGACCCTTTTATTTAATTTATTATACCTTATATTTTAAGATAAATTATACATTATAATTAAATAAATTAAGAAAAATTTTTAAAAAGTTTTATTTATTCTAGCTTATCGCCTATTATCTTATTTATTTCATTTATTAAGAAGTTTAGAGGGGGTCTCTATTTCTATATTATTATTAATACGGTTACTATAAAAGATATTATTTATTATTATTAATTAAAAAAATCTTGAATTATTAAAAGCAATAAGGTCTTTTATTAAAATTAATATTATCTTTATCTTTAATAATATTTATATTGAAAAAGGCTTAGAGTATTTAACTACTTTCTATATAAAATTAGATTTATTCAAACCTTTTATTATTTTATTTGCTTTTATTAATATCCTTATAATATTCTAATAGTTTATTAATAATATATTATAAGATTATTTAAATAAAACCCGCGCGGAGTATATTATTTACATATAATTTATTTTATAAAAATTATAAAAAGCCGGCCTTTATATAAAAATATAAAAATATAAATTTATTATTTTTAAGACTAAATTCCTAGGCTTTATTATTAATAATAATAATATTTATATAAATTTTAAGAAGATTAAAATAATTACTAAAAAAAAATTTTTTTATATTATAAATATATAAATTTTTATAAGATTTTATTTAAGATTTTTAAAAATTATTTATTTATTAATTAATTTATAAAGATATTTATTTTTATTAGTCCCCTATTTATTAGTCTAGTTTTAATACATTAAAAATAATCTTTATAAATATTCTAATTTTAAAATTATTTAAGTATATATTAGCTAGTATTTTTTTAATATATTATCGCCTTTTTTCAAGAAATACTTTATTATTAAATATAATTATAAAATCTACAATAAAAAATATTTATTATTATATAATATTTTAAAGAATAGTGCCCTAAATTAGAATGCCTATTATTATTTATTAAAATTATTATTAATTATTATACTTTAAAATATTTTATATTAATAAAACTATTTGATTATAAATAGGCTTATTAATTTTAATTTTTATTTTATTTTAATTTTAAGATTATTTAGCGGCCTAAAAAATAAGGCGTAAAGCTTAATATATTAATTAAAAATTTAAAAAATTTCTTTAAAAAAAAGATAAATACCTACTATATTAAAATTAAATAATCTTAAAAGAATCTTAATTCTACATTTATTATAGTTATTAATAAGCCCGCTATATTTATTATAATTAATATAATTTAATTTATTTAATAATCCTATATAATCTAAAAACCTATTTATTAATTTATTTATTAATTTTAAAATCTTATTTAATAATTTATTTAATAATTTTATATAATCTAAAAACTAGCCTCTTAAACCCTTATTTAATATTAAGAATCTATTAAATATTATTTATTTTATAGATTTTATTATATAATCTATTCTAAAAATATTAAATATAAATATAAATTAATACCCTAATATAATATTAGTTAATTATAAAAAAAACTTATATTCTATTATTTAAATTAATTTTATATTCTTAATTATAAAGAATTAAAAATTAAGTTATTATAATAAATTTATACGAAACCTATAAATAACTACCTAGATTATCTAAAAATATATAAATATAAATTTTATTTTAAAAATATTATTAGTCTAGAATATATTGATATATTAAATAATACATAAGAAATTATTATATTTATGATTATATTATATTATTTTATAAAATTTAATAAGATATTTTTTATTTACTTCTTATTATAGCCTGAGTATAATAAGATATAATTATAGATTTTATTATATATTTAAAATTAAATTAAGATTATAATGCGATATTAATTATAATAAATTATTTAATTAAAATAAAATATTTTATATTTTATAAAGAAATTTATGATATTAAGGAAATCATTATATCTAAACATTAAATAATTTATTATTTATAATTATATTTATTAAGGACCCTAATTTATTACTACCTTCTAAAAATATCTTATATATTAATTATTATAGATTAAGCATTTATTATTAATTATATATTATCTATAAATTAATAATTAGACCAAATAAATTAATATTATTTTAAAATAATATTTCTATATTTATATATTTTATTTATAAAATAATTAAATAGAATAGTTACTTCTAGCTAAATTCATAATAAATTTTTATTTTTATATAAAATTTAAATTAATCTAATCTATTAATTATTTTATAATTTAAAATATTAAAGCCTTTATTTAATAAATACAAAAGATTATTAATTTTATTTATATTAAGATCTTTTTTAGTTAAATTTATTATAAAAATAAATTAATTATAAGAGATAACTAGCCTGCTATTACTATATAGAAGAAACTATATAATTTAATATTTAAAATATTAAATTATTATATTTATAAAAGAAACTTAATTAAAAATAATTAGATTTATTTTATATTAAAATTATTAGCCTATATATATATAAACTTAATCTCGTTATTAATATATAAATATATCTTATTTTTAATATTAATCTACTCCACCCTACTATTAATAATTCTATATTTAATTAATAATATAATTTATTATTATTTATAAAAGTTAATAAATTAAAAAAATAATAAATTAAAGATATTTTTACTTTTTATTGAGAATATCACGGCTATAGTAGCCCGCGATTATAATATATAATTAAATAAATTAATTATAACTATCCTATTGTTGGCGATCAAAGTAAAGAGCATGAAGCCTAAGGCGATGTGTGTGTCATTAATAATAATGAAGCTAAGATACTAATGAATATGAGATGAAGACATAGGCCCCCTTTACTTGGCCCAGTGTTGGTGAGTAGAGTTTTACGTGTTTGCAGTGGTTCAATGATGGCAGCGTACTAGGGGATATAGGAGCGCAATGCTCCCGTCATACCAAGATACATCGTGAGATCAGCGAATATTATTAGGAACTTAAGGACAGATAAAGCTTCAATTCTTTTAGTTATAATTATTATACCAAATAAATCAACCTTATAACTAAGGATTTTTATAGATAGGAATCTAAGGAAAGTTTTTATAGGGCTAATAATAATTCCTAGTTCCTAAAAGTATTTAAATATAATAAATACATAATAGAGATAGTTATTTAGGGTACCTTTAATCTAGATAGTTATATTATTAATATACGCGCGGTAGAAACTGTATAAATTATAAAAAAATTATTTTATCTAATATTATATAAATGCGGCGCTATTTATAAATCCTATTAATCTAATTTTTAAGATTTTTTATTTATAATATAATTTTATATCTAGATACCTATAATTATCAGGGGTGACACGCTATTAATAGAAAAAAGATATTATATTTATAATTAAAATATAATCAGCGCCGGTATGGTTATTAAGTATATCTATTTATAAAAATTAAGATAAATATTAATAATTATATGCCTCTTTTTTACTAATTTACTATTAATTATTATATTAACCTAAATAATAAGAATATATTATTTTATTAGAGTATAGGCTTTCGCCTATTCTATCTAATTTTAAGAATATAATCTATTAAAAATCTTATTAATTATAACACGATCCTTTATATTTAATAGGTATATTTTTAATTTACCTTTGATCTAATTTTCCTATCCTAATTTTAGAGGGATTATTATTTATTTTATAGAGGTGATATTCGTGGGTCCTTTATATATCGAGATCGATTCGAATTACTAGTAAACTATATTAAATCTTTCTTAAATAAATTTTTTATTATAAATAATAATATTATTTAGTAGAATCGATTCCTTCTTTAGATTATATTCTATATGTGACGACCAGGCCCGCAGCGGCCTGAGGCAGCACCCATGCACCCCTATTTGTACTATTTGCTATATCTCGGAGGCGCGTATACCGCTCCCCCGCACCACGTCGCCTTCTATATAGCTACCATAATTCTAATAAGATATACCATCTATATATATATTGTTATTTAATTTATTTATATCTCGCCGCTTTATATAGAGATACTATTCTATTATATAAGGCTTATAAGATTTCTTTATCTTTATAGCCTAATTATATTTTCTTCCTTTTCTTCTTTATACTAGTTTTCTATTAATATTATACCTTTTTAGAAGTTGGCAGTTTATTATATAAAACTAGTATTATCTTTTTTTATTCTAATAATTACCTTAATAAATATAATTACCCTTCTAAGGTAATTCAGCACCTCTATTAATCGTTCCTCCACGTCCCTAATAAATATACTTTTATTATTAGAACCGATGATATTATAATAAGGCCAAGTTAAGAATTAAGATAGCCAATATATCTAAAAAAGACGCCTAGAGCTATATTAAAGAAGCCTTAAGCTAGGTCTCCTAGTATCCACTACCTAGACTTAATATCTTTATAATAGACCCTAATATTAAATAACCCCTGCGTTTAACTAAAGAAGCCTTTATCAATTATATTTTAAAGAATCCTAGATTTTTATTTATCGCTATCTATACCTTCTAGAATAAATTTTTTGAAGAATTTATAAAATTAGACTAAGTAGTATATTATTCTAGCGAGATAAACTATAAATATATATAGATATTATAAAGAAAGATAGAGATAAGGTAAATACGGCTCTTACAAAATTAGTTATTTAATTTATTAAAAATAAACGAGTTATAGACTCCGCGGAGTTATCTTATAAAAGGATTATAAAATTAAATAAGCCTTTTATATTAAATAATAATATTAACCTGAAATTTGAAACCTAGCTTATTATTATAAAATAGATTTTATAAATACTAATTATTATATGATATTAAAGACGCGGAAAGTATTTATTAATAAATATTTAATTAAAAAAATATAAAAATATATTATAGCTTGACTTTAACTAGACTCTATCCTAATATATAATAATATTAAAGATATCTTAAATAAATCTATTAAGACCCGAACCGCGTTATAAATATAAAATTTAAATTCTATAATTTAAGAATAAAATCTATAATTTAAAGTTCTTATAATTAGTAGGAGATATAGAGATTTCTTAAACTAAATTAAAAAATAAGGTCTACCCTAAGTTAATAATAAAGCTTTAAGAATTTATGATATTATTTTTTATTAATTTTAAGATATTTAATAAATAATAATTAGCCTAAAGATTATTTAATAAAATTATTAATATTAAAGATTTAAGCTAACTACTAGTATATTAAGATTAAATAATTTAAATTTAATTAATTAATATATTACATTAAGATAAACTACTCTATTTAAAATATTGTTTTTAAAATAATAAGAACCCGGCTAGCCTAAACATATATAAATTAATAAATAAAGGAAGGTACTTCCCCTATTATAAATATAAATATAAATTTAAGGATTATTTAGAATTAAAATTTTTATTAAATATAATTTAATTAAAGGTATTAAAGGCGAATAAGGATAGTAATAACAATAATAACTAGATTTCTATTTTAAAAAATAATAATATTTAGGGAAAGTCTTTACCCTACGTAATGTCGGTATTAATATATATAGTCTTAATCTTAATAAATTATTAAATAAAAAGGATAAAAGCTTTATCCTATATATCTAATTAATATAAAATATATATTTATTAATGATAGAAAATAACTTTATTTTTATTAATATTAATTTAACTATAAAAAAAGTTAAATTTTTCTATATTCTAACTATCCCTTTAGATTTTAAATATATTATAAAGGGATATAATAATTACATATAAATATTAATTACTTATATTATTATTTTATATTTAATTATTAGTAAAAGATAATAACTATAGTTATTATTTATAATTATTAATCTAGATTATTATAATCTAATCCTAGGAAAGAAGTATTTAGTAGAATATAATATCCTTTCTAATTATTATTTTAATCATTTAATATAGCTAAAAGAACGCACCCTTATAAATAAGATTATTAAAAGTAATCTACGCCTAATACCCAGGCGGATCTTATAATATTATTAATAAATTAAATTATAATATTAGGTTAATACGGGCTGTAGGGATTAATTTATAAATAAAGAGATCTATAAAAAATATTATATATTTATTAAGATTAAATAAATAGACCGCGGTTCCTAGATTAATAAAATAAATAAATTATTAAAAAATATAGAATTAGCCCTAATACCTCCCGTTTAATAATTAGAATTAAAAAAATTAATAATAATAATTAATATTATAATTATTAGAGCAGCCTTATTCTATAAATATTAAAAAAAGAAAGATAACGAGGTCTTCCTTATATTAATATATAAAATTAAAAAAATAATCCAGGATAAGTAAATCCTAGAGTTTAAAGAAGGTAAAGAATAATTTATTAAAGAGAGGCTTCTACTATAATATAAAACTTAGATAGATATTTTCTTAAAAAAAGCCTTTAATGTCTTACTGCTATTAAGAATCTATAATTATTATATTTAAATTAAAAGGGAATTTATATTAAGATATCCTCTATCATGTAAGTAGTTAGCGGAAGAACTAAGGCTATAAAAAATATATTATTAATAATCTTAATAAAGGTTTTATTATCTTAAATAATATACTATTTACTTTATTAATCTTAATAATTAAAAAATAAATTATAAATTATACTTTTATATAAATTATAAAAAATTAAATATAACTATTTAAAAAAACTAGTATCCTCTATTTTTAATTAATAAATTAATAGAGTATTTACGCCGTGTAAAAATCTTTATAAAATTAGATATTTATTAAGGCTTCTACTAGATATATTTATATCTAGATATTAAGGAATTAATTATATTCTATATCTATTATAAAATATATAAATATAAGATAATATTTTTTAAATTAATTAAATTTATATAAAATATTTATAGATTATTTAGATAATTTTATAATAATATTTATTAATAATCTCCTAATCTTTAATAATAATAAACTAGAATATTAAAAATATATAAGGAAGATATTAAAATATTTCTAGGAAATAGGATTATAAATTAATATTAATAAATATAAATTCTATATCTATAAGATTAAATACCTAGAGTTTATAATATTAACTAATAGTATAAGGTAAACTTAAAAAAGTAAAAATTATTAAGAATTAGAAATAGTTATTAATAATAAGGGGAGTATAATTTTTTTTAAATTTCTATAATTTTTATTAATACTTTATTAAAGATTATAATAAGATTATAAAACTATTAAATTAATTTATTAAGATTAATATATTATTTATTTAAAATATAATATATTAAAAAGCTTTCTAGGAACTTAAGGACCACCTCTTTATAATATTTATCATCCGGTATTATAGAATAGACTTATCTATATATATAAAGATAGATATATTTAATAATATAATTATACGAAGATTATCCTAATAATATAATAATTAATAGTACTTAATTATATTTTTTTTTAAAATAATAATACTAGCTAAGTAGAACTACAGTATCTATAATAAAAAAATATTAATAATTATGAAATTATTAAAAGAATAGAGGGCTAAGCTAGAAGGCCTATAAATAATTAAATAATTTAATATCAATATTAATTACCGTATATTAAAATACTTTATATTAATTAAGAAATTAAACGCACGATAGGCTAGATAGGCGGATACCTTATTAAGATTCTACTTTCTTATCTACTATAAATTAGGGAAATAAAATAGATTAATAAATATGTTTATAAGAAGGGACCCTAGCTAATCAAAACTAAAAGAAATACTTACTAAAATATATTAGAACCTAACTATCTTAAAAAAGGAGTAATACCTACGCCTATACTTATAAATTCTATAATATTAATATTAACTACTAACCTAGCTCTAATTAATATAATATTAATAATAAGCCTAATTAAGAATTAAAGATATTAAAAATATACCGGGAAAAGGCCCGCAGCGGATAGAAAGATTAGATCTTAAATAATAATAAAAAACTCCTCTATTAGGACTATCTTATAATTTTAAATAGAAATAATTAAATTATATACCTATTTAATAATATATATAGGCAGGCGTTAACTATTTATCTAGATATTAATAAAATAAAGTAATTAATCTAGGATTATTATTACTAAACTATATAGAGACGGGATATAAAATAATATATAAATAATTACTTAAATTATAAAAAAATTATATATAAAAAAATAAGAAACCTAATTTATTATACCCCCTACCTATCCTAGATTAACTATAATAATATATTTTTATAAATTTTATATTTTTTTTAAAAAACTAAGATGGGTTTAATACTATCCTTATAATTATTAATAAATTAAATAAGTGGCCGATTATTATTTTTTATTATAAAATTATCTTAGCTAGGGACTTAACCTACTTATTTATAATATTTATTAATAAAAGGGACTTTTGGAGTTAATTATATTAGACTATAATAATTAATTTATTTCTAATTTTTAAAAAGTTTTTTATAAAATCTTAAGGGTTAATATTAAAGTATTAACTAGTAATTATCTATAGATAGATAATTAAATAGAAATTATAAATTAATATATTTAAAAGTGCCTCTAAGCCTTTATAAACTACTATTAGAATAATTAAGTTGAAAAACTTCCTATAATTAATTTTACTATAATAATATTAATTTATAAATTAATTAGAATATCCCCCTTTATAATAAATAATAAATATAAGATATATATATTATTTAATTAGAAGGCTGTAACGCCTCCTTTAAAGCTAAATCTAAATTATTAAAAAACTTAATAATAGGCCTACTCTATAAAAGAGATTTAGAAAAATATTAAAAAAAGGATATTTAATATTTAATAAAAATAAAAATATTAGATAAATAAGTATCGACGCGCTATAGATTTTAATATTAGAGATTAAATTATAATAATTATAAAAAACTAGAATATAGGAAGGCCGAGCCGGAAGTTCGCTTAATAGACTATTAAATTATATAAAATTCTTAAAAAAATTAAATATTTTTTTAAATTATAACTCCCTAATAATATTTTAATATATTTTATATTTTTATTTAATAAACTACGCCGTGTAGTATATACCGAGCTATTAAAAAAATAAATCTCTGATAAAGAATCTCTATTAAATATAAATAATTAAAAAAATAATAGGTAGAAAGAATTATAGTATCCTAAATTTACTATAAAAAGTTATAATATTAAATAAAATAAATAAATTATAATAATAATCTTATTTAATATTTAGCCTTTAATTTTAAGAATACTTTCATTATTATATATAACTTTTACTATTATTATCCAGACCTTCCTAAACCCTTAAAATATCTTAATAATTAACTAGAGGTAGTATAGAACAATAAATCTTTATTAAATTATCTAGATAATAACTATATTATAGAATAAAGTTAATTATTAAAAAAAGATACCTACATATTTATTATATTATTTTAGACTATCGGTATCTTAACTATTATAATAATATAAATAAATCTAAAATTAAGTATAGAACGATTATTTTAAAAGAAAAAGGTAACCATTAGCTGCTAATACTTTATAAATTATATTTAAAGAATTATTTATTTATTAAAGATATATATTTCTAGTACCGGCTATAAGGTATAGGTAAATAGAATATTATAAGAAATTAATAAGGACGATTAGGTTATATAAATATCGATATACCCCTTAAAACTCTATAAGTAAGTTTCTTATAAATATTAGCCAGGACTAGGACTCTATAGATTCAGCGTATCTAACTTATCGCCTATTAATTAATTATTATTAAGAACTAGTTGCTAGACGCCAGTAACTAACTATTATTATAAGTACTGCGAAGTTAGAATAAGAGCTAACTCTAGTTTTTTTTTACTAAGAGTATCCTTATTCTTAGTAGTCTTAGTTCTCTATAATAGAGTAATATACTCTATTAAAAAGTAATAAATCAAGCACTGACCTTTATAGATTAATATATTAAAAAATATGATAAGTTAAGATAGAATAAAGATATAAATATAGAAAGAATAAAATAAAAAGAGAAAATAAGAAGAAGCTACGGGGCTTTATAAATATTATTTTAATTAATAATAATAAATAAACGCTATATAGTGATTAACTTAGTTAAATTAAAATAAGAGGGTATATTAGAATAAGTATTTATATAATTATAAGCCTAAAGGTAGGTTTTTTTAAAGGGAGGGGTTATATAATAACTAAGCCTATAGCGGCCTGAGGCAGTACCTATATATCTTTATTTATATTATTTATTATATCTTAAAGGCGCGTATACTACTCCCCCGTATTATATCGCCTTCTATATAATTATTATAATTTTAATAAGATAGACCGCCTATATATATATGTATATATTATTATTTAATTTATTTATACCTCACCGCCCTATATAAAGATACTATTTTATTATATAAGGCCTATAAGGCTTTCCTATCTCTATAGTCCGATTATATATTTTCTTCCTTTTCTTCTTTATACTAGTTTTCTATTAATATTACCCCTTTTTAGAAGTTGGCAGTTCGTCACATTATAGGATAAAAAAAATTCCTTTACTAGAGATAATTATTTTAAATTAATTAGAAGATTTAGATTCTTTTAATTAATTAAGTTTAGATTTAGACTAGTTATTTACAGTATAAATATATAATATATTTAAATAATCTAGTTCTAATAGGAATCTAAGTTTTATATAATGGGGAATAATAAGAGATAAATTAGAAATATTAATAATATAGATTAAGTAAGCTTATATTAATAATATAAAGATTTATAAAGAAAATTAGGTAGTCCTATAATTAAAATAAATAATCTCTATCTTATAAAAGGTCTCTGTATTTAATTAGGATAAAAATATAGATATATAAAAGAATTATAATTTATTTCTAAGAGTATACCGCACGTTGCGATTAATAGTCTTTTTTTTAAATAAATAAAGATATAGATTTAAATATTATTATAAAGAAGCAATTAAGGTGGTCGACCTACTTCTAGAAATTAAAATTAAAACCTTTAAAATAAGAATATTAATATTAATTAATAATTTTATATAGAGTTAATTAATTAAATAAACTTTATATTAAATATAGGCTAGGCGTTTTTTACTATTAACAATAGCTAAAAATTTTATATACATTAAAATAAATTCTATATTAATAAATCTATTCTTAATACTTTATAGGAATAGGAAGATATTATTAAATAGTTATATTAGGTAAAACTTTCTATAAGAACTCTTAGTTAATTAAAATTATTATATACCCCGTATTAAGGTATACAGTACTAAGCTCTTTTAATTCGCTAATAAAAATATTAATTAAGAAGTATCTCTACAAATAGAACGCGAGGCTAGTAGGAATTTTCGAATCCTTCTATTATAAATTATTAATATTAATATAGAAGGCCTTTAGGGAATTAATATAAGTTTAGATATATTTATATAAAGTATTATTTAACTTAAAGCCGATATTATAATTTTAATAAAAAAATAACTAATCTAATATTACTATATTAATTATTATTATTATTAATTTGATTATTAGAAGCTAAGGCTTACTATTTAGATTTATATTATTTATTATATTTAATCTTATTATTATAGTATAGTCCTTAATAATTATTATTCTTATAATAAAAGTTATCTCTATAATAGCCTTATTATAACTTTTATTACTATAGAGGGCTTAAGAGTAATACCACGGTAATAATATAGGATTTATAGATTAATTTATAGATTCCTACTTTATTTAAGGACGATTTCTACTCTATTTTATATTAACTATTTTAGTCTATTAATTTTTATTTTAAAATTAATTATTTTAAAACTAGTTAAAGAGCGGGCCTTATTATTTCTAATTTAGAGGGCTTAATTTAGAATCTACTAATCTCTAATTTAATAAATTCTATAATCTCTATTCCTAAGGATTCTACTTTCTTTATAACCTCTAAGTATTCTACTATATACTATTAAGGGTATTCAAATTTTTAAAATAAAAAATAAAATCAGAATATATCTTTATATTTAGTAAATAAAAATTTATTAAACTAGTTTATTTATTTTTAATTTAATAATTTAATTAGAGAATATTATATTCTTATTTAATTTATTAATATATTTCTAGAATTAGATATCTAGGCCTCTTTAAGCACGGAGTATTAAGAGATATTTAAAGTCTTTATTATATTATTTTATTAAGGTAATGATAGATATAATATATAATAATAGTAATCGGCGCCGCTGTATATCTATAATTATATAATATTATATATTAAGACGCGCCTATACTAAAGATAGGGGTAGCTAGGAATATTTCTTAAATATTATATATTATTTTTTAATATCTATAATATAAATAAGACCTTAGTAAGTACTCGGGCTTAATTCTATATTTTACTATTTTTAGGCCTCTCTATAGAAATAGATATCTAGATTAAGACTAATTTTAAAAATATTTTAATTTTATATTATAATATATAGTCTATTTATAAATATATAGACTAATCAGTAAAAAGTTTTATTATCTTAATTAAAAATATTACTATAGTTAAAAAAGAAAGGTATATTAAAACAGAAAAAATGAATATCGGCTGCTCGCTAATATAAAATATTATTAATATCTATAAATAATAAATAAGGATATAAAGGAGAGCGGGGATAAGAAAGGGATTAATAATATAAAAGAGATAAAGGCTATTCCTATTATCTAAAGTTATTAATCTAATATCGGAGCACCGTATCCACGATACTGCATGGTATATTTTTTACTCGCTTATTTTTCCTTTTCTAGTTAGACTGCCGTATATAGATTACTATAAATTATAAAGTTCTTTTACCTATATTATATTTTCTTAATTATATATATATTCTTTTAAATATATATATAAATATATCTAAGGTTGATTTATAGTATGCTCAATTTATTATAATTTTATAATATTATTATATTAAATTTAACAATTATAAGCCTAGAGGCTATAAATATATTATAAAAAAATTACTATTAAATATTTAATTAAAATTATTATTATGATTTATAGGTAATAATTAAGCCTAGATTTTTTATTTAAATATTAGTCCCTAGGGTATTTGTCTTATCCCCTAAGATAGAGTTATCTTTATTATTTATTATATTATTTTTTTATTATCTTTTCTTATTATTATTGATTTTAAGACTCTTTTATTATAAATTAAGAGTAAGGTACCTTAACTGTTAAAATAATACTTATTTTAATTTTAAGAAGTAACTACCAACTATAAATTTAATAAATTAAGTAAATTATATAATAAAAATATATTTAGTAATATATTAATCTTAATAGGGATAAATATTTAAAACTATTTTTAAACCTATTTTTAAAATTTAATTAAAGAATTTATATTAATCTTAAAGATATTTAATATTTATAAATAGCTATTAATATAATAATATTTAAACAAAAAAAGAAATCCAGAGAACCGATATAGAGAACCGATATTAATTTTTATAATAAATATATATAATATTAAAAGACTGCTAAAATTATAATATTGTATATAATTAAATTTATTTATTAATTAATTATATTTTATATAATTTAATAAATTACTTATAATTTAGAGAGATATTTTAAATATTATAAAAAGAATACAGCCCTACTATATAAAATAGAAAATAAAAAATAAAAATTTAATATTAAATAATTAAAAAAATATTACAAAATTGATTATTATAAGGTATACGGGACTAGTTAAAAAATTTAAAAATAATTTAATTTAAAATTAGAAATATTAATTTATAAATTATTAAGAATAGATTAAATATTAATAACCTCTTAAAAGTAGTCTATAATACTAAGGAATTACTTTATTAATAATTTAAAGACTACTATTAAAATTATCTAAAAAAGATTATATTTAAATAATTTCTTTAATAGATTTGTAAAAATATTAATTTATAATAGGTTAAGAATTAGGCTAATAGAATTAAATTATTATTTATTTTTTTTAACAAATAGAAATAAGGTAATTCTAATAGTATATTAAATAACTAAAAAATAGGTAATATATTTATAAATAAATATATCTAGGAAGAAAGAATAATAAATATTAGCCTTATTCTTATGAATATTTTAATAAAGAGGTACGGCCTACTAGATAGGAGGCGAGGTAATATATAATTAAATAAATTAAAACAAATATAGAGAATCTAGGGATACGGTCGTTTATAAAAGATTTATTTAAAAAAATAAATAAAATATTTAAAATACCTGTATTTTAAATTAAGTAAGCTAATATATCTAAATTATTTTTAATAAAAAAAGCCTTAATAATTATTAACCTAATTAAAAAAATATATTAAACCTATATCTCTATTAAAGAATCTAACCTTTTTAAATTAATTATTATAAATATTAGAGTAATTATTTATATTTATAATAATATGAATTATATATTTAACCTAACTAATCTAGAATCTAGAGAAGTTATATAAATTAGAAATATAGAGATATTAATTAAAAAATAGGGGTTTATTAAGATAGAAATAAAGATATCGGATGGCTTAAATATTAATATTACTCTTAGAGAGACTATCTATATTTTAGAGATATATTATAATATTTTATTATTTTAAAAAATAGAGGATTATAGGGCCTTTATGTATATAAAATTAAGATGATTTATTAAAGATAATAATAATAAATTTTATTTATATAAGAAATACTATAGCCTTAATACAATTAAATATATTCTTATAATTAAAAAATATATATATATATATTTATAATTATTAATAAAATATATACTAGGTCAGCTATAAAAAAGATATTATATAAAAATAAGAAAAAATAGTATAATTATTTTAGTTATCTTAATAAGGAAACTCTACAGGCTATATTAAAATTATTAAAAAGAATAGAAATAATATAGATTCTATTTTTTTAAATAATATATACCTAATATATAAATTTTCTAATACTCTAAAATAAATCTCTAGATATTTAATAATTAGATCAATACTATATCTATTTAATAGGGTCTATATTAATTTAATTTAATTTATAAATAGCTATAATAATAATAAATAGGTAATATATTTCTTAAATAATATTATAAGGCTTTATTTTATCTTTATATTTTAAAAAAATAGCTATATTAATATAATTTATATCTTTTATAAATATATTAAAATATAATAGAAGAAGTCTATTAAATACTTCTATTCTAATAATAAATAAATATTTAGAAATAAGGTAAGAGGCCTATTTACAATTAAAAGAATCTATATTATTTAAATTATATTTAATATATCTAAAATAAATAATCTAATTAAATATATAAGTAGTATTTTTACCGCACGGGCTAGATTACTACTATTAAAAACTAATCTCCTATTTTCTTTATATTTAAAGATTTATAAGGCTATATATTACATTTGAATAAAATACTAATTAAAATTAATAATTAATAAATAATATTAATTAGAGAGCTTAATAATACTCTTAATTATAGAATAATAAAGCTAGATATCTTTATATTATATAGATTTAGCTTTATAATATTTTATTAATAGGAAGGTATTTTAAAAGTTAATAAGATAAAATTATAAATTATAATTAGATATCTTATAAATTATAAAGGCTTTAATATCTAGAGAATCTTTAGTCCCTTAATTTTAGAGGACCGGTACCCGTACACCCCCTGACCGTATTCCTACACCCCCTGCCCCACGCTAACCCCAAAACAGTAAGGCCATTAGGTCACGTGATTAAACATTTCCTATAAAAGCTTAGATTTAGGGCAAAAGTATAGGGCACGGTATCGGTCCGACCACTATTCCGATATATCTAATTATAGATATAGAAGCCCCCTTTTACACGTTGCTTTATTTATAACTATAGAACGCGCTTCTACCCTTTTTTAAGCCTATAATCGAGCCTCCATAAGCCTCTAATCGAGCCTGCAATGGAGCGTCCACGAGCCTGCAATCGAGCCTCCATAAGCCTGCAATTGAGCCTGTAATCGAGCCTCTATAAGCCTCTACGAGCCTGCAATCGAGCCTATAATCGAGCCTTCTTATTAATTAAAGTAAAAGGGATTAGGTCACTCTATATAAACTTAGGGTATTCTACACTATAGTAGCCTTGAATAAAGTTCTCGGTCAATTTTCTAATCACGTGACCTACTAGTGTAAGTCCTTGTAGGAAATTTTTGATCACGTGACCTAATAGCCTTACTGTTTTGGGGTTAGCGTGGGGCAGGGGGTGTAGGAATACGGTTAGGGGGTGTACGTACGGGTACCGGTCCTCTATTAATATATTAAAGTTTATCGCTATAAGCCCTATAGCTTATTATAATTATTATTTAAGATTATAAAATCTATATATATAATATCTATAAATATTATTACTAGATTACTATTATTTTAAGGGCTAGAGGGAATTATAAATATAATTCTAATTATTATTAATATTTATATAAAATTTATATTATATATGTTTTATAAAAAAGATATTACTATATAAGACCTCGTAGATCTATCTTTTAGGAAATTTATTACTCTCTTTAAAATACTAAAGAATATAATAAATAATTAGGGAAGCCTATTTATAAATTATTTTTGATTAGCCTTATACTATTTATTAGGTATGAAGTATAAATTATCTACTATATTCTATTTATAGATAAATAAATAAATAGAATATTAGAATTAGATATTAGAGTATTACCTGCGAGCTTATTATAATTTTATATAAGATAATTAGATATACTAGCTATATCTCGCGTAAATTATATATAATAAAATTAAATAGATATTATTTTAGATTAATCTTATAAAGACCTTAATAGGATATTCCTAGGGCCTATAAATAAATATTAAGGGCGATATCTTAGAAGGGGAAGCGCCTATTATAAGGGATAAGATCTAAAACTTATAAAAAATATAAATTTTATTAAACTCGCATCTAGATTAAGCTTTCGAAAACTAGAAGAAGTATTATAATTAAAAACACGCGTTTAAAATCTACTAGATTAGTAATTAAGTGATATTTAATATAAAAGATATTCAAAATTTATACCTAAATATAAAAATTAATAATTAATATTATAATTGATTTATAATTATTAATATATAAGGCTTATAGGCCTATAAATTAAAATTAACTTTTTAATATTAATAAATTTATCTAGTTTTCTATATTTTTTTATTAAAGTCTTATTATTTATAGCCCGGGTAGGAAACAAAACTAGCTCTAGTTATTATTAATAATAAAAAAGAATATATAATTAAGAGTATCTTAATTAAACGAGGCCTGAGTAAAGGCGTAGAGTATTTAATAAAATACAAAGACTACCTGCCTAGTAAGAATACCTGGGAAAAATATAATATTATTAAAGAAACTAAAGTCTTGAATAAATTTAAAATTAATGAATTATACAGTTTAATAAAGTTTATATAAAGTAAAATCTACACCAGAGGACCTAGGCTATAAGTTATAATAGAAATTTATATAATATAAAGCCTATAACTACGAGCTATAATAAAGTTATAATATAAATTTATTAATTACTAGTTATATTAGAAAAAAAAGAACCATAAATCTATACCGGTAGATACCCGAATCTTTATATTCCTTTTTTAAATTTTTTATTTTTTAATATAATTCTCTAGCAAATAGTATATATAAGTAAACTATTATTTTATATATTTTAAGTCCCCTTTATTAATATCCTTATTATTATTAATATCCTATATTAATTATAATAGCTTAAATAGCCTTAATACCTCTATATAATATTAGTCTAAAAACCTCTTATATTAATATTATATATAGCTATAATAATTATATTATATTTTATTTAAATAAAAAGGAGATTATATATAGTTAGGGAACTATATAATTAAAAGATCTAAAAATAATTTCTATTATTAAAAATACCTTAAATATAATAGGAGCGGGCCTTTAAAAACTGGGGCTTTTTCTAAAATATTTAAATCCTTTTTATTAAGAACCTTATTAATAATATTTTCTAAAATTACGCGGTTTATAATAGTCTTATATATATTATTATATCTAGATAGAGGAGTCTGAGGAATTATTAATATATTAATTTAAGAATATTTTTATAAATTTATTATTAAGTTAGTGAGTAACTACAAGCTTATTTAAATATTATAATTAATAATCTCCATTTTATAAGATATTTATAGTGAAGCTGACCTTAAGTTATTATATATTTTATTTTTTTAATTAAAAATAGAATTATTAATATTATTATTATTTTTAATAAAATTAATTATTACGCGGATAGTAATATCGATAGTAATTAGAGATATCTTATAAAAATAAGAAACTACGTGTAGAGAAAAAAAGAACGAAGAAGCCTAAAATATAGATTAACCCCCTATCTTTATATTTAAGGAACTTTATATTAATAAATATTAAAAATTAAATAATTTTTAATTAATTAATAGCTATAGTTCTACAGGGTAGTAAATTTTTATTATTGTATTATTAAGTAAATAAAGTATTTTATACTAATCTTTTATATTAATATTTTATATATAATATTAAAGGCCTTTAAGATTAATATACGCTTTATATAGCGATATTCGCTATACGGGTTTAATAGAGCGGCAGAATATCGCGGTAATTAAAAGTAGTAACTTAAGCCGGTAATCTAAGGCGGTGACTAAAGGTAGTAGTAAAATCACTATATAATTATTATAGGGCCCGGCCCGGGCCCTATAAAAGGGGAAGGTAATTATAAGGCCTGAAGGCGCTACCACGCAGTAATAACCTAATTAATACCTAATAACGGCCTAACGGGCGGGGTAATATACGTACGCGCTTTAATAAATATATATATAATCTATAAACTTCTTATATACTTAGCCTCCTAGATCGCAGGCTCTTTTAAGAACTAGTCATTAGTTCTATACTATTCGCTATAGGGCCTTTATTTAATATATCGCACTCTACTATTATTCCCTATTATTATCTACTGCGATTTTCGTATCTTATTCATACTAATTATCGCATATCTCTATTATTCTCTATTCGTCGTTCGTTACCTCCTCACATAGAGGTAAAATAAAAATTAATAATATAAATAAGGATTATAAAATAATTAAGAATTATAAAATAATAGATATTTATAAAATAGCTAATACTGATTAAGATTAAGTTTACTATTTAATTAGATAAATAGGTTAAGGATAAGGAGGTTATAGTCTTTAAGTTTACTAATTTATGAAAATAAATAATATAAATAATTATAATAATTTAATAAATATAGCTCGGATTATAAAATTTAAATAAGACTTATTAATAAACTAGGTAATAAGGTAAGGAATATATTTAATTTATCTAGATTATAATTAATAGAATTTAAAATTATAACTAGTTAAATAAATTATGGTACTAAAAAGGATAAGGACCGGGTAGAATTTAATAATAAACTTAATATAATTAAGAATATTATTATAGAAATTATATTTAAACTATAATTCTAATTTATAAAAGGCTGTAAAATAAAAAGTAAGGATAATAATATTATAACTAAGTTAAGGAGGGTCGGAAGCCTTAGATTCACTTATCTAAAATCAGAGAGATAAATTAAAAAGAAAAGGAAGAAAAAATAGATAAAGATATTAAGAAAATAAGGGATAAATAAAATCGATTTCTTGAAATTCCACGCCACAACCAAGCCGTAATAGGCTCAGATTTAGATTAATTACTAAATTTACTATAATGAGTGCTATTTACTGATACCGCTATTTATTAGTTATTATAATAGTACGTATTATAAATACGGAGATACGATCTAGGAACGCGGTGAAAAGCTCTATAGCTAGTCCCGTCGGGCTATATTATAATAACTATAATAATATACTATAGCCTTAAAAGAGTTTAAAAGTCTTATAAAATAAATATAATTAGAATTATTTTAAAAAGAAGGTGAGGAATCCCTAGAATATATCTTAAGCTTTATCTAGAATATATAGTAATATATAGGTGAGGCCTAGAAAGCTATTAAATAGGCCGGCAACCCCTACGCGGATATATAGAGGGCTTTAAAATAGATCTAATAAGATATCTCCTTTTTATATTAATAAATTATAAAAAGTAGTAAATTAAGATTATTATTTATTATAGAGAGCTCAGCGGAGCTTTAAAAAAATAATATAATAAGATTTAAATAATAAGTACCCCCTAAATAGATAGAATAGGCTCTTTAATTTTAAGAACCTTATATATTAATAATTAAGATAAAGAATATATTAATTAGGCAGGAGCTTAAATAATCCTCGCCTAAAGATATTATCTAGAGGGCGGAATATAATTATAAAATTATAATAAAGAAAAATATAGATATAAGCTTTATAAGGGTAAAAATTATTATAATAAAGAAGCTATAATTGGGAGATATAAGCCTATAGGCTATATCGGCTGCGAATTTAAAGATATTAAAATAATATAAAGATAAATAAATAAAGATCTTCGGGCTGAATACTTATATATAAATATAAATATAAAAAAATAATTATTAAAATATCCTAGTAAAGATAGTTAACCTAAGCGACGAGGTAAATATAAAAATAATAATAATATATATCCTTATTTAAAATATATATACCTAGGGCGAATAGGCCCGTATCTACTATATTAACTAGTTAATTAAGTAAAAAAGACTTAATAAATAAAATCTCTAATAATTAAATTTACTAGCCCTATTATAGTAAACCGGGTAATTAATTAAAATATTATATAAAAGATAGAGATTTACTATATAATTATATTATATCTAGATAAATATATTAAATAATATTATAAATATTAAAAACTAAGGTATATTTAAGCTCTCTATTTAAAGAATATATTAAAATATAAAAACTATATATAAAGGTATTATATTTAATAGTATTTAAATAAGTAGGATAAATAGATAAAAATAAAATATATTAATTATAAAAGGCCATATAAGGTATATAGCTAGGCCTATTAAATCTAGAAAAAAGTAATAACAAAGGCCTAGTAGGCCAGTAAGGCCTACGGCCGGTATTATTAA
Organism: Hamigera avellanea; assembly: GCA_027569715.1. Lineage (NCBI taxonomy): Eukaryota > Fungi > Ascomycota > Eurotiomycetes > Eurotiales > Aspergillaceae > Hamigera > Hamigera avellanea. The sequence goes on along the minus strand of JAPDKU010000043.1, from coordinate 19,553 downwards.
ATATTATATAAATAAAAAAAATTAAGGGATATATAATCCCTAATAGCTATAGTAATAGCAGCGAGTATTAATGCTCTTTAATAGGGATAACTATATATAGCGGATGAATTAGGCCTAAATAAAAGCTCGTAGGCTAGCTTAAGAAATATAATTATTTATATTAAAAAATTAAATAAGGCGTGGAAGACTAGTTAAATTAATATCCTTAATAAAAAAACTAAATAAACTAGAATTCTTAAATATACTACCTATTAATAAATAGACCTTAATATAAATAGCCTAAAAATCGCAGGCAATTATCCTAATAATATCTAACCTAAAAGAATAATATAGGGATTAAAATACCCTAGAAAGATATCTCTAATAATAATAAATTTATTATAAATATATTAATAAGCGACGACTAATATAAGTTCTTAATATAATTCTAAATTAATAATAGAATAAATTAATAAAATATAATATAATAGGATAAGGCTAACCCTATTAATATAATTATTAAAAAAATAAATATTAATTAATTTTAAATTATCTAATATAATATATATAAATTAAAGGATAAGGTAATAGTAAGCTTTCTATAAGATAAAGATATAACGCGCGCGGATATTATAATAATCTAAGAGCCTTAAATAAATATTATATAAGAAATAATCTATTACCCAGTGTAGGTAATATACTAGTTACTATACCTAAAAATAAAAGAATTTAAAGGTAAAAAAATAAGAATATATATATATATATATATATTTAAATAATTAGATACCTTAAAATAGTAATATATAACTATTATATAGGATTACTAAATATTATAATTTATATATAAGCGGGATAATAAAGAGTGGGAGCTATATATATATAATATATATAATTAAAAGGACTACGGTATAGTAATATAATTATATAAAGAATTGTAATAATTATAAGAATATATATAATAATAAAAGGCTATGATTAAGTATATTATAATTAAGGATATAAATCTATATTATTTAATATAAGGTAGAGATAATATACAGGCTAATATAAAGGTGGAAAAATTATTTTGGATAATAAAAGATTTTAATATAAAATTAAAAATAGACTAGGGATTCTTAACATATGAAAGAAATAATCAAAACTTAATTATAAATTTAATCTTTATCTCTAAGAATCTAATAAAAAGATTAATTATTTATAAGTATATAGATAACCTATAATATAACTCTAATTACTATCTAATATAGATAATAATAGATATTATTATATTATGAAAGAAGCCCTTAAGATAAAGGAAGTAGAAAATTATAAATATAAAGGCTTTTTAAGAATTAATTATAATTAATATAATTATAAAGGAACTTTCCTAGACCTTATAATAATAATTAGAGCTTAAAGTTATAGTATTCTTAGCGGTTATTTAATATGCTATTAATATCCTAATATTATAAGCTAGGCTAAATAGCTAGGCTAACCTAGACTTTACCCTAAAATATATAAAAATAATTAAAACTATATAATAATTATATAGAACCTATACTTATATATATATATAGAAAATATATAAGAGATATATAAAAGGGCCCGTAATTATAAGAAATATATATTTAAGAAGGCCCTAAGACTTAGATATTATAAAAAGATATAAAGAATAATAAAGGATAGCCTAAGGATTTTTTTTTTAATTTATAAAATAGGCCCGTAATTAAGATACCGCGTATAATAAAGGTATTATATTAATATTGATTAATAAATAAGACCGCTAGGCTATAATAATTAATAAGAAAAATATAAATATATTAAGAAATTTTCTTTATAGTATTATTATTAATAGACTTAATAAATATTACAAATAATATACTAAAAATTAATTAAATTCCTATTAATTATAGCCTTAGAGATTAAGGAGACTATTAAAATGATATATTTAAATAAAATACTTAAAAAATAGTATCCTAAATAGCTTATAATAGAAGATAACTAATATAATAAAGATAAGGGGAGCGCTCGTAGACCTCTTTGATATAGATATATATAATTTAGATATAATTTAATATATTTCTAATAACTAATTATAGTAGTATTATAAAAGCTAGGCCCTAAAAATTATAAGTTTTGAAAATTGTATAAATCTATATTATAAATAAAATCTTAGAATTAATCCTTATAAAATATATTAATTATATAATCAAAGAATATAAACTATTTTTAAAGAAGTATTTTAAAAATTAAAATACCTTTTAATAGACTATATAATTTAATTACTATTAGATAAGATACATAATAAATAGGGCTAAAACTTATAAATAATAATACTATTATTATTTAATATCTCTAAAATCTTTAATAATAGTTCTTATAAATAATTAATCTATATTTTAAAAAAATAGAGATTTAAGAGGCTAGCCCTATGAATATAAGTCTTTTTTAATAATTATAATATTAAGATATAGATATTAGAAGATATTTTTAAGCGCTTTATAATTATGATAGATATATTTTAAAGATTATTAATCTTATTAATACTATATTTATTTTATAATATAAATTTTATTAAAATCTATATAGGGGAGAGGATTTTACTTTATAAATAAATAAATAATATAAATATTTTAATTATAGGGTCTAATAAAACAAGAAATATATAAATATTTATTAAGACCTATAAAAATACTTAAACAGGCTAAAAAATATATATTAATATTTATATTAAAAAATATAAGATAATATACTTTATTAATTTATAGGTTAAGATTAAATAATAATATATACCCCTAAAATTATTAAGAAGGTTAGTAGAAATTATTAAAAAAATAACTAAATATTTTAAGATCTAGCTTAACTTAAAATTTAATTTTAATAAATATAGGAAGAAGGTAATAACTAAGGTAGGTATAAATATTAAGATTTTATAAAGTTTTATAAATTCTATTTAAAAGGTTTTACTACCCATAATTAGGAAGGTCTATTAAATAATAATAATATTATAATTATTATATAAAATATTAATATAATTAGGAATAGAATTAACCCTTATAAACAATATAATAAAATAATTTAAAGACTTATATATATATAATAATAGGCTATAATAATAATTAATAATATTTTTTAAAAGATTATAATAAAGATACTTAATATAAAGCTTTATTTTATATTAATAAAGCTGTAGGTAGAGATAATTAAAAAAATAGTACTTTAAATATATATAAGGATAAAAATAATATACCCCTAGGTATATTATTATTACGGCCCTAGGAAAAATATATCATAAATAATTAAATATTACTTAAAAATATATATAAAAGCTAAATAGCTATATTTATATACCTCTAAATATAATTAATATAAAGGAATAGGAGAGCTAATAGATTTATATATAATTATTATAATAGAAGCCCCTAGAGATAATAATTAAAGAAAAGGGGTAATAATAAAATTATATGAAAAGATTATATAATAAAAAGGCGTACCTTTAATAATAATATATATAGATAGGAGTAGGTTTTAAAAATAGATTAGAACCGTGGCGGTATACCTAGTTAAAGGCACGGCCTATTAATATTATTTAAATATAACAAAAAGAATTATAATTTATAGAGTACAACTTAAAAAAATAATAAATAACCCTATAAATAATTAAAGATATATAGAATTATTAATCTAAAATTAAATAATAGAGAATAATAATCTTTTTAAATAATTAAATAATAACTAAAATTATAACTAGACTATAGCTTATATTTAGATAATAATTATTATAAAAGATTTAGATTAATCTAAATTATTTATAAATATATAATATATAGGTCTACTTCTAATAGATCCTTATATATAAAGGAATCCTTAAGAATAAAATTATAAATAAAATAATAAAGGAAGCGGCCGTTAAGGGTATAGCTAGGATTATAAATATTATAATATTATAAATATAAATAGCCGCTATAGCTAAAAAGACTTATAAATAAAAAATAAATTAATTAAAAGAAGTTATAAAAGAAGATATAAATTAGGAAATTTATAAAATAATTTATGAAGGAGTTAATAAAGTATGTACATTTATAAAAAATAATAAATTTAATACTTATTTAATTATAGAGTTAAAGGATAAGTCTAAATTATTATTTATAAAGAATTAAAATCTATAAAAATATAGAATATAGATATAAGCTTAGGAGGTAAATAATATAGTATATCTTATTAAAATATTTGTTTTTTATGGATATTTATTAAAAGATATAAGAGGAATTAGATGAAAAAAGATATTAACTATAATTATAGGAGATATAAATAAGTTTTTTTTAAAATTAAAGGCGGTTATCATAATTATTAGTATCATACTAAAAATAAGGTTATTAATATAATTTTAACATATAAATATATAAATATATAAATAATTAAAACTATTAAGAAGGAGCCGTAGGAGGAGAGAATATAAAAATTTAATTAAGGTAAGAGGCGCGAACTAGTTATTATAATAATTAGGTCTAGATTATAGTAGCTGGGTATTTTTATTAATTAAATTAAAAAAAATTAGTAGAGGCTATATAAAAGGGAGAGAAAAGGGGGATTAAATAAACTATAATATTATTATAATTATAATAAAAATAATAATAGGGGTAGCGATATTAGATTAAAATTATAAATTTAATTTAGACGAATTAACGGGCCGGTTATGAGGTAACTAGGCCGGATTTACCTCCTTTAAGCTATATTTAGAGTAATTTATATAGCGGTAATATATAATAATAAGCTATAACAGGTATAAGAATACTACTACTACTACTATTAATAATAATAAAGCTAAGATACCAATGAATATAAGATGAAGACATAGGCCTCTGAGGCGTTGAGCCAGCGGAGTGGCAGAACCATGTGGTGTGCCACAGCACTACAACACTTATATAGAAGAGCCTACTAAATATTTAAAATATATAATCAAAATAATTGGGAACTTTTATTATTATTATCTTAATAAACTAGGCCCTATTTCTCGGGTTTTAATTAATTAAATTAGAATTAATATATTAATTAAATATAATTTACCGCCTTAATAATATATAATTTATAAATTTAATATATATAAATTTAACTAGCTTCCTATTTTATCGCTCTTTAAATAATATTTTATTATTTATTATATCTTATATTTATTCTCTATATTTAAACTCCGCCTATTTAATATTATTTCTATTCATTTCCTATATTCTAATTAGTTTAATTAAATATTATTGTTATAGTTGATTCTAGCAGCCTCGCCCCGTAACAGGTAATTAAGTAGGCCTTGCATTATTTGATTCCATTATTAAATAATTATTTAATTATAAAGATCTATTTTTTAATAATAATATTAATCTATAATAGTTTTTTAATTCCTTAAAATACTTTATTAATAATTAGGTTTTTTAATATTTTTTGGTTATTTCTTTTCTATTTTAATTTATAAATCGGATTATTATTTATTTCTTTATATATATAAGGTATTTTAATCTAGTTTTTAATATCTTTTAAGATTATAATAATTAAAGTAAAGTAAGATTCTTTTTCTAATAATTTATAAATATAGACCTACTTTTATTAATTTATTATTTATTTATATAATAATTATAATTATTAATAGTGTCCTCTACTCGATTATATTTTTATTTTAATATCCTTATTTTTATATTTATAGGAGGAAGGTCCGTAAAGTAGGCAGGCTATCTTTATGTATTTTTTATTAAGACTATATTTAATTTATTAATAGTGGTATCTTATAATAGTAATATTTCTTTTATATTTAAAGGTTATAAATATATAATATTTATAAATATAACTTTTAAAGTAGGTTATTTAAAAATCTATAATTTTATTATATTAATAAATAATATTAGTATCTTTATCGCTAGGGTATTTTTATTATAATTTTAATTATTTTAGTTTTTTTATAAATTATATAGGTATTTTTATAAAAGTCTCTTTCTTAAGCCTTTTAATAGGCCTTCTTATTATTAGGTTAACGAGCGTTAAATTTTTAAGGTTAAGATTTAATATTTCTTTAAATATATCTTCTTAAAATATAATTATAAAGGTCTTAATTACTTATTTTTTATTTAATATATATATATATAACATCTTTATAAAAATTTTATATAATTAATAAATACTCTATTAATAATATCTATAGGGAATTATCTTATTAAATATTATAAATTTTAATTTAAGATTAATATATAATATAATTTTCTAGTCTAAATCTCCTCTAGTATAATAATTCTATTACTAGGTATAAATATTAATTTAAGTATTTTATATTAATTATAGATATAAACATATACTACTTCACTGAGATCCTAGAATTATTATAATAATAAAAATGATATAAATAAGGTCTATATTATAACTTTAATATCTTAAATACTATATTTTATAATATTATTTTAGTAAGATATATATATAATTATTAATTATACTTATATATTGTTCTTATTATATTATTAGATTAGAGTTTTTAATAATTTTTATAATATTGTTTATATAAATAGCTTTTAGCTAACAGCCTATCTTTAATTTAATTTTCTTTTTTTAATTAATTAATATAATAAATATATTTTTATTTTATAATTAATAAGAAGAAGCGCTTTAGACTGCGGTTATCACTTCCTTAACTAAATTATTAATTATTATTTAATAATATTAGATATAGCCCGTAAATATTAGACTTTATAAGATTAAGGATATTTTTTTATTATATAGATATCTTATTAGAGTACTTCTATATTTTTCTATAATTATAAGCTTTATATTTTTTTCCCTCTATATATATAGGAATAGCTATATCTAAATTAGTAATAAAATAAAGATATATTAATTTCTTAAGTTTTTAATAATATATTCTTTTATATTAAATATATTTTATATTCTATATCCGCTTTTACCTTAGCTAATGTAACGTGTCTTTATATCTTATTAATATTAAACAATTTATTGATTTTTTTAATAATTATTATATACTCCTATATGCCTTCCGTAAACTATTTCATAATATATATATTATTAGTAAGAACGGCCCTTAATATAAATATATAACTATAATAAAATAATATAGTATTATTATTAATTATTATTATTAATTATTATTATTATATCTTATTTATATAAAACGCGGTCTAATAGTAGGTTAATTTATAGATTTTTAATATATAATATATTTTATAATTTAATCTTATAGTAATATTTATCACTAATTAGACTATTATAATTCTTTTAATTAATAAATATTTAGTATTTATTTGATTTTTTTATTTATCTATAGACTTAATATTTATAAAGAGTTCGCGGTTATTAATTATATAGGAAGTAGTATTAATATCTATATATTATTTATATTTATTAATATTAATAATTATAGTCCTTTATAATGATGATAAGGTCGTCTTTATTTTCTATAATTATTAATATATATTTATTGTTATTATTAGAATTAGATTCTTATTTAAGAAAGGCCTTATCACCCGCTATAAAGAAATATAGCTTATTTTTATTATTATCCCCTTTAGAGCCGGAAATCTTTATATTATAGGCGGCTTATTTATTTTTTTATAATACTATTAGTACTTTCTATAGTCTATATTATTTATTATATTAAGTCTTAAATAAAGATTTACGCGGGTAATTAACTAAAAAATAATCACCCTTATACAAGATATGGGTCTTCTTTTTCTAGTTTGAATCAATACGGCTCTTATATAATAATAAATATTTATTATTTTAAGATTTTATTTTCCTATTTTTCTCTACTTTTTTACCTTTATATATATAATTTAATTAGGCCAGATATATTAATATTTTTTTAATAATCTTATATTTTTTTTCTAGCCTGCGAATATCTATTTTAATATTTTTAAAAATAAGACTATAGATTTAAATAATATCTTTTATAATTCTATACTCGGCCGGAAGTAATTTAAACAATTAATTAAAAATATTTAATTTATTAAAATAATCCTAATTTAGCGCCTGGGTATAGATAATTCTTATTATTTATTTTAATTTATTATAGATTTTATAGATTCTTTTATTCTTTAATTTCTTATAATTATAAAAAGCTTTAATTTTATTATCTATAATATTAAATAAAAGATCTTTATATTATTTCTAGAGCTCTTTAAATTATTTATTTATATTTATAAAAATTTAAGGTAGCCGTAATCCTTTTTAAAGATTTATATTTAAAGAATTATTAATATAATATTATAGATACTTTAATTAGCCTCCTTTAAATTATTAAAAATTTATAAAATTTCTTTTCTATTTATTACCTTTTTAAAATCGCGGAATTAATAATAGATATTTATATTTATAAATAAATAAATAATCTTTAAAATATTACCTATAGTAAAATTATTAGGAAGCCTTTATTTTTTCATTGAGAACTATATATTTATTAAGGGACTGGGTATATTAATTTTTAATGTCTTAAAACTTACTTAATTCTCTTATTTTAATAATAAATAATAAGTTAAAATTATTAATGAGTTCTTTTAATTTAATTCATAGATATCTAGATATTTATTATATTTATTATAATGTATATACTAATAATATAGTAGGATTTTAATAATATATATCTTTTTAAATTAGGGATCTATATTTGATATATAATAGAGCTTATTAATACTACCTTTATCTAGACTAAATAATATTATTAATGATATACTAATTATAATAGGATTTTTAATAAATTATTTATAATATTACGGGGCGAGGCTGCGGAAATTAACTATAATAATAATATTTAATTAAACTAATTAGAAAATAGAAAATAAATAGAAATAATACTAAATAGGCGGAGTTTAAATATAAAGGATGAATACTATAAATAAATAATAAGATATTATTCAAAGAGCGATAAAATAAGAAGCTAGTTAAATTTATATATATTAAATTTATAAATTATATATTATTAAGGCGCTAAATTATATTTAATTAATATCTTATAATATTAATTAATATTTTTAAATAAATTATAAACTAGTATTATAATAATACGGGATCCCCTTTTAAAAATCTAGCTCTATTAAGGCCCTAAATTAATATTAATTTTAATTTAATTAATTAAAATATAAGAAATAGGGCCTAGTTTATTAGGATAATAGCGGTGAAAGTCCTAATTATTTTAATTATATATTATAATCGCGGGCTATTATAGCCGCGACATTCTTAATAAGGATTAAGGATATCTTTAATTTACTATTCTTCTAACCTATTAACTTCTATAGATAATAACAGATTATACTATTAATTAGACGTAGATTATTGATAATAGGGTAGAATAGATTAATATTAAAAATAGGGTGTATTTATATATTAATAAGGAGATTAAACTTATACGCGTGCGGGTTAATAACTTCTTTAATATAAAATAAATTTAATTATTTTTAATTAAGTTTCTTTTATAAATTTAATATTTTAATATTTTAAATATTAGATTATATAACTTCTTTTATATAGTAATAATAAGGTAGTTATTGTTTATAATTAATTTATTCTTTATAACAGGCCTAGATAGAAAAGATTTTAATATAAATAAAATTAGTAATTTTTTATATTTATTAAATAAAGATTTTAATATTTTAAATTATAGGGTAGTTGGCGGGCTAGGCTAATTTAAATCTCATATAAAGATAAAAATTATAATTATAAAGAATAGGGATATATAGATTATTTTAAAATAAATAGAATTCACTATAAATTTAATTAAAAATAATTATTCTATTTAATTATCTGATAAATAAAATATATAAAAATAGAGATATTATTTTAAAATACTATTTATTTATTTAATTTAATTATTAATTTTTAGATGATATATAGTTAATAGTAGGTTCTTAATTTATAATGAATATATAAAATATTTTTAAAAGATAGGAATAAATTAAGGTCCTTAATTAAATATAATTATAAATAATAAACTATATAATTTTTAATATAATAAATATATAAATAATTAATATTTTATAGGTTCTTTTATAAAATATTTTATATTTTATTTTAATTAAATAATTTATTATAATTAATATCGCGTTATAGTCTTAGCTTAGTTTTAAATAATAAAATTTATAATTATATCTTATTATATTTAGGTTAAAATAGGGAACGGGTAAAGAATATTTTATTAAATTTTATAAAATAATATAATATAATAATAAATGTAATAATTTCTTATCTACTATTTAATATATTAATATATTTGAAATTAATAATATTTTTAAGACAGGAGTTTATATATTTTTAAATACTGTAGATAATTATTTATATATTTTTATAAATTTATTATAATAGCTCGGCTGTTAACTCTTTATAATTAGAAATATAGAATTAATTTAAATAATAAAAATATAGGCCTCTTTTTGTATAATTAATTAATATAATATTAAAGTATTACTTTATATTTATATTTAATACTTTTAAAATAAATTATATAATAAAATTTATAAGATAAATAATATTTAGTAGGCTTTTAATATTAAATAAGGATTTAGGAGGCTAATTTTTAAATTATATAAAATTATTAAATAGATTAAATAAATTAGATAGGCTATTAAATAAGATTTTAAGATTATTAAAAAAATTAATAAATAAGTTTTTAGAATAGTCTATATAGGGTTATTAGGTAGATTAAATTATATTTTTTAGATTAATTCCATAATATAAGATTAATTTTTAATCATTATATTAATTATAATAGATATAATAGGCTTATTCATAGTTATAATAAATATAAAATTAAGGGTTTTTTTATAATTATTTAATTCTAATATAATAAATATTTATTTCTTTTTTAAGAAGAATTTTTAACCTCCTAATTAATATATTAAGTTTTATATGTTATTTTTTAAATTAATAATTATATAATCTTGAAATTAAAATAAGATAAAAATAAAAATTAATAAATCTATGTATAATTAAATAGTTTTATTATTATAAAATATTTAAATTATAATAATTAATAATAATTTTAATAAATAATAATAAGTCTTCTAATTTAGGGCGTAATTTTTTAAAATATTATATAATAATAAATAATTCTTTATTAATAATCTTATAATTATATTTAATAATAGAGTACTTCTTAGAAAAGAAAGTAATAAAATATAAAATTTTATTATTATTATATTAAAAAAAATACTATTAATATATAATTAAATATATTTATTTTTAAAATAATTTTAAAATTAAAATATTTATAAAGATTATTTTTAATATATTAAAGATAGACTAGTAGGCGAGGGATTAATAAAAATAAATATTTTTATGAATTAAATTAATTAATAAATAAATAATTTTTAAGAAATCTTAAATAAAATAAGGTATAAAAATTTATATTTTTATAATAGAAAAAAGCTTTTCTTATTTAATAATTATTTTAATCTCTTTAAGGTCTATATAAATATTATTATTATTAATAATAAAATTTAAATATCTAATCTTAAAAATAATAAATTTATATTTTTATATTTTTATATCTTTACATATAGGCCGGTTTCTTATAATTTCTATAAAATAAATTATATATAAATAATATAAAAAATATCTAGATAATTTTATAATATATTATTAATAAATTATTAGAATATTATAGGGGCGCTAGTAAAAAAATAAAATAATAAAAGATTTAAATAAATTTAATTTTATATAAAAAATAATTCAATATTCTAACCCTTTTTTAATGTAGATATTATTAAAGATAAAAATAATATTAATTTTAATAAAAAATTTTATTCCTTTTAAATAATTTAAAATTTCTTTAATTAATAATAATAGATAACGGTCTTTTATAATAATTATATTAAAAATTTAATAATTAATATAAAAATAAAGACCCTTTTAGATTTTTTAATAAATAAAATAATAGGCGATAAACTAGAAGAAATAAAATCTTTTCAAAACTTTTTCTTAATTTATTTAATTATTTAATTATAATATATAATTTATCTTAGGATATAAGGTATAGTGGGTTAAATAAAGGGTTTCTTTTATAATTTAGTATTATAATTATATAAGTAATAGGGCGGTAAGTACTCGGCTTTCTTGAATAAAAATATATTTAAAGTCCTTAAATTCTAAGGATAATAAAATTATAAGATCCTTAATTAGAGCCGGCTTTTTTAATATAATTTATTATCTTTAATAATAATTATAAATATATAATGATTTCTTTAGGTATAGACTATATAAATTTATAATAATATTATATTAATGTTATAATACTTTAGGCCTATAGGCTAGTTAGGTAGGTACTAGAGATAGATCTTTTTTAAAATATTATATAATATTTATATTTTAAAGGCTTTTAATAGGGTATTATAATTTTTCTAAAAATAACTATTATTAAATATAATAATATAAGTTATAAAGCTAATTTATAGATTATAAAATCTTTAATTAAAATAATCTAAATATAATTAGACAATAAATTAATTAAATAATTAAAAATAAGGCCTTTTTAATAGTTATCGATCTATATATATAATATATAATTAGACCGCTTTTAATTTTATAATTATTAAGGATCTTTAAATAGATTAATTCTTTTAAAGATAATAATTCTAAGTACTAATTATAGACTTAATCTTAATTAATAAATTATTTACTTTTAATATTAATACCCAATATTATATAATCAAATAGTTTTTTTTATAATAGGTTAAATTAATAAATAGGATTATTAAATTAATATAACAGGTCTTTTCTTTAATAATTATTTTTTATATAATAATTGTAGAGATATAGATAATATATAGTAGCTTTATTTAATCGCGGTTTAGACTAGGCTTCTATCTTTTATTAATATATTAAATAAAAATAAATAATATAAGGGAGAACGGCCCTATTAATTATTAATAAATAAATTAAGAGTAAAATTATAAGATTAAAAAATTATAGAATAAATTTATATAGATTAATTATTAGATTATAGATAATTATAAATAAGATAATTCTTAGAATTAAATACAAATATTCTCTATATTTATAATAGATTATATCTATAAAAAGAGGACCGGTACCCGTACACCCCCTGACCGTATTCCTACACCCCCTGCCCCACACTAACCCCAAAACAGTAAGGTTATTAGGTCATGTGATCAAAATTTCCTACAAGAACTTAGAATAATAGTCACGTGATTAGAAAATTGACAGAGAACTTTATTCAAGGCTACTATAGTGTAGAATACCCTAAGTTTATATAGAGTGACCTAATCCCTTTTACTTTAACAAATAAGAAGGCTCGATTACAGGCTCAATTGCAGGCTTATGGAGGCTCGATTGCAGGCTCGATTAGAGGCTTGTGGAGGCTTAATTAGAGGCTCGATTGCAGGCTTATAGAGGCTCGATTATAGACTTAAAAAAGGGTAGAAGCGCGTTCTATAGTTATAAATAAAGCAACGTGTAAAAGGGGGCTTCTATATCTATAATTAGATATATCGGAATAGTGGTCGGACCGATACCGTGCCCTATACTTTTGACCTAAATCTAAGCTTTTATAGGAAATGTTTAATCACGTGACCTAATGGCCTTACTGTTTTGGGGTTAGCGTGGGGCAGGGGGTGTAGGAATACGGTCAGGGGGTGTACGGGTACCGGTCCTCTAAAGATATTACTCTATTATCTATACTCTATAATAAATATTTATATCACGACTATATAGAATTAATTCGGCTTTATTAAGTGAGATTAGTTAGAGTTATTCCTAGCTACTTCCCCGTGAGCTGATTGGTTGAATCAGAATAGCTGTATACCATATGTTCCCTGTAGAAGTTGCCAATCCACCGTGTTATCCCTAGACACCCATTGTCAATATATTTAAATAATATCAATAAGTTATACCTTTAGCCGGGCATACCGCCGCGGCTTTAATATATCCTTAGAACCTGCTCTTATTTATATATATTATTAGGGTATAATAAAAAATATAATTTTTTTATATAATTTTATTACCGCCTCCTATTCTTTAATTACTATTTCTAAAGGTTCTTATTATAATAGTTATATATAGGCCTGTCGGCTCTCCTACTCCTTTATATTAATTATATTTAAAGATATATAAATATAATTATTTAATTTTTATATATATTTTTTAAATAATATTTAATTATTTATTATATATTTTTCTCAGAGCTTTAATAATAATATACCCGGGGGTATAGTAACCTTTATCCTTATATATATTTATAATATTATTTTCTTAATTATCTATTCTATCTAAAATTTTATTAATATAAAATAAAGCTCTATGTTAAATATCTTTGTTATAATTTTTTAAAAAATATTACTAATTATTGCCGCAGTCTATTATTAAATATATATAAATCTTTAAATTATTTTATTATATTTTTCATAGGGGTCGATTTTATTTTTAATTATATTAATATTTTATATAGTAGTTATTTTTTTAATAATTTTAGAGATATATATTATTATTTAATCCTGGCTTATAGATTAATAAAATATATTATTTTATATTTCTTTAATATAAATATTTTATTATAAGTCTTAATAAATATTTATATATTATTTTATTAAGCCCTATAGCTAGAATGTTTATATTATTTATTTATTTATAAATTAAGCTTCGCTCTCTTATATAGATTTTAATAAAATCTATATTATAAAATAAATATAATACTAGCCAGATTAGTAATCCCTAAAATATATTTATTATAATTATAAAATATTTAGAGATAGCCTTTAATATCTATATCTTAATATTCTAATTATTAAAAAAGGCTTATATTTATAGGGCCAGCCTTTTAAATCTCTATATTTTAAGATATAGATTAATTATTTATAAGATATATTATTAAAGACTTTAAAAATATTAAATAGTAATAGTATTACTATCTATAAGTCTTAGCCCTATTAATTATATATCTTATCTAGTAATAATTAGATTATATAATTTATTAAGAAATCTTTTTAATTTTTAAGATACTTCTTTAATAGCAGCCTATATTTTTTTTATTATATAATTAATATATTTTATTAGGATTAATTCTAGGATCTTATTTATAATATTAAATAATACTATAGACTCATATAATTTTAAGAATTTATAATTCCTACGGTCTGACTTCTGTAATATTATTATAATTAATTATTAAAAATATACTAGATTATATCTAAATTATATATATATATTAAAAAGCTCCGCGAGTATTTTTTATATCTCTATTATATTAATAATCTTCTATTATAGGCTATTTAAGATATCATCTTCCCTAAATCTTTTATCTAGATATGTTATTTTAATAAACTCTTTAATCTCTAAGGCGGCGATTAATAGGAATTTAATTAATTCTAGGTATATCGCCCCTATAATATTTATTATATCTATTAATAATAATTTTAAGAAAAAACCTCTTAATATATTTATATTTTTTTATTTATTATTATAGTTTAGTAGTTTTATTTATTAATAAGTATTAGTATAATACCCCTATTATACGCGGTATCTTAATTATAGGCTTATTTTATAAATTAAAAAAGCCTCTTTAGGCCGTCCTTTATTATCTTCTATGCCCTTCTATAATACCCGAGCCTTAGGGCCTTCTTAATTATATACTTCTTATAAATACGGGCCTTTTTATATATCTCCTATATATCCTTTATATACATATAAATATAGGTTTTATATGGTTATCGTACGATTCTAATAACTTTTATATATTTTAGGGTAAAGTCCGGGCTAGCCTAGCTGCTCGGCTTAATCTGTAATATTAAGATATTAACAATATATTAAATAGCCGTTAAAAATACTATGGTTTTAAGCTCTAATTATTATGAGGCCTAGAAAAGGTCTTCTATAGTTATATTAATTATAATTAATTCTTATAAGGCCTTTATATTTATAGCCTTCTAGTTCCTCTACTTCGGGGGCTCTTTTTATAATATTATCATATCTATTAGTGATTAGAATTATATTATAGATTATCTATATGTTTATAGGTAATTAATATCTCTATTTATTAAGTTTTTAA
The DNA here is from genome assembly GCA_027569715.1 of Hamigera avellanea. NCBI lineage: Eukaryota > Fungi > Ascomycota > Eurotiomycetes > Eurotiales > Aspergillaceae > Hamigera > Hamigera avellanea. The sequence continues at coordinate 3,556 of JAPDKU010000043.1, read as the reverse complement.
AAATAAAGATTAAATTAATAACCGAGCTTTAATTATTTCTTTCCTATATTAAGAGCCCTTACTCTACTTTTAATTTTATATTAAAATCCTCTATTATTTAAAGTAGCTCTTCTACCTTTATATTAATCTATATATTATCTCCGCCTTATACCGGCTAGTATAAATTTATGTCCCTAATTATAATATACTTAGTTATAGCCTTTCGCTACTATATTGATTTTTATAATTATTATAATTTTTCTTATACTTATATTACCGTGCCGCAGTCTTTCTAATTATATATATTATATATAAATAGCTCCCATTCCTTATTATCCTATTTATATATAAGTTATAATATTTAATAATCGTATATAATAATTATATATTACTATTTTAAGATATCTAGTTATTTAAATATATATATATATATATATTCTTATTCTTTCGCCCCTAAATTCCTCCGCCTTTAAGTATAGTAACTAATATATTACCTATATTAGGTAATAGGTTATTTTTTATATAATATTTTTTTAAAGTTCTTAAATCGTTATAATATCCACGCGCGTTATATCCTTATTTTATAAAAAGCTCGCTATTACCTCGTCCTTTAATTTATATATATTATATTAAATAATTTAAAATTAATTAATATTTATTTTCTTTAATAATTATATTACTAGGGTCAGCCTTATCCTATTATATTATATCTTATTAATTTACTTTATTATTAAGTTAGAACTATATTAAAAACTTACGCCGGTTATTATTTATTAATATATTTATTATTGATTGATTATTATTAGAGATATCCCTTTAAGGGCGCTTTAGTTCTTATATTATTTTCTCTAGCTCTAATATTATTAGGGTAATCGCCTGCGATTTTTAGGCTATTTATATTAAGATTTATTTATTTATAAATAGTGTTTCTAGGAGTTCCAGCTTATTTAATTTTTTTATTAAAAATATTAACTTAGCTAATAGCTAGCCTTCCGCGCCTTACTTTTGGCTTCGCGGTATAAAAGATTATATTTTTTAACTTAATTTATAAGTTTCTATTCAGGCTCGGATTATTTATTACCTATAATTATTCTTATTATAAAATATTAATACTTATTATTATTATTATAATTATTAGGGACCGTATATCTAGATTCCTATGAGATACACGTAGTGAGCTATCTCGCGGGGTGGTTTATAACTAGTATACCGGAGTGAATAACTTTATATATAATAAGGGTATCTATAAGGGAATAGTAGGTTATACTTAAATAAGTAGATTAACGCTAACCTCTAGAAGTCTTTATAAGATAAGATCTAACTATATCTTATAGCTATAGGCTTATTAATTAATCTAGGGCTAGAGCTTAACCTCCTATATCAAAATTAACCCATAAAATATAAAATATATATATATATATATAATTAATTTAGTAGTCTTATAACGCCCCCTTCCCTTTATAAATCTTAATTATTTAAGGCTTTTCTAAACAGGCTAATTAGAATATATAAATTAATAAAGATAATTTATCTTTATAAGTTTCTGACTCGCGCGTATAAAAACTAGTAAAAAACCACTTAATTATAAAAACCTCTTTATAAAAGTAAAATTAGATAAGGGAAAAAGGTCTTCCTACGTGTATTAAGGCCACCGCAGGCCTTCCTTATCGAGAAATTATAATAAATAAATAAATAATATTATATAATAAGGTCTTATAGTATATGAGTAAATTATCTATAAAGATAATAAATAAATAATACTATATAATAAGGCTTTATAATATATAAATAAATAACCTATAAACATAATAAATAAAGGAGTAAATTATATATAGCAAGAGGGCGCTTTATAATAAATAAGTAAACCATTATAATATAAGAATAAATACTTATTAAAAGAGTAAATTATAGTCTAATTAAATAAGGTCTTATATAATTTTTCTTTATATATTTTTCTTCCTCCCCCCTTTTTTCCTTTTTTCTTTCCTTATTTATATATCTCTCTTATCCCTCCTTCTTACTCTATCTCTTATTTTTATAGATATTACTTTTAAAATATATATAGTTATCTTTATCTTATAGGGGCCTTATAATTTTATAAACAGTAGAGATTCCCCTATAATAGATTACCGCGGCCCTTATAAAATAGATTATAAATAAATACCTTTATAGTAGATTATTATAACCCGTGAAGATAGATTATAAATAAGCGCCGTTATAATTATTTTTTTTTATAATTTTCTTCTAGACTTTATAATAGTTCCTTATAAATACTTATCTTTATAACTCTCTTTTAGATAAAGTAATAATTTTTTATAAAATCCCTTCTTCCTATTTACCAGCCTTTGGCCCTTTTTTTAAAGATTATACTATTTTATTTTATAAATATCTTTATTTATTTTATTTAAAGCATCCTTTATTACGGCCCTTTTAATAATTATTATAAGGGATTACTCTACCACGCCTATCTTTTATTTATTATTATCTAATATAAATATATTAATTTAAAGCTCTTCTTCTATTAATATAATAATTCCTATTTAAGACTTACTTTTCGCGGCTTATATAACTACTCCTACTTTAATATTATTTTTATCTCCTATAATTAATACTATTAATACTCTTACTAGTCTTATTATTATTTTATATAATATAAGAATCTTTATCTTATTTTTTATAAGGATTATCGTCGCTTAGCCTTATAGCCCCTAGCTATTTATATTAATACCCTAATCTTTATTGCAAGGGGATAATAATATATATTAATTAATATTTTATAGGCGCTAATAAATTAGGTAAGTTACCTTTATAAATCTTTTTTATAATTAATTAATTTTCTCTTAATTACCTACCGAACTTTAGGTTCGCGGGCCCCTTTCTTAAAAAGGAATATTTTTATAAAAAAACTAGACTAAGATTACGAGCCTCTTATTCTTATATTATTAAAGAACTAGGTAGAAGCCTAATTTATTAAGTTATTAATTAATAAATAATAAATTATAAAATTTATTAAGTCGTTGGTAGCTATTCCTAGTCTCCCTTTATAAGTTAGTATTATAAATTATTATTTAATATAGATTTAATAATATTAGCTAACTTACCGTGCAGGCTTAATATTAAGAAGCGATCTTTATATTATATATTATTTAGAGGCCCCTTATAGGGAAAAATATATAAAATATAGGAATCTATACCTTAAAATTATTTAATAAATATATCTCTAAGAGTATAGATTAAAGATATAATAATTATCTAACTTATAATAATATTATTTATAGCTTATAATACCCCCGCGGCTAGCCTATCTCTAGCTTTTAATAAATCTATTATTAAATTATATTTAAAGATATAAAATACTTAAAGCCTTAATAATAAATATTAAATCTATAATTCTTATAAAGGTAGTTTATATTCTTTTAATTTTAATAGATAAATTTACTTTTATAACGCGTAGTAGTAGTAGTAGTAGTAGTATTTAACGTCCGGCGGGACACAGGCCTATTGCCTGTGGCCCTAGTGGCCTCCCATAGGGCATAGGGACGTGCTAAGCTAAGGAGAGATTTTATGTACATAGTGT